>JACEGR010003034.1:0-113737 GCA_014170235.1 Listronotus bonariensis | reverse complement strand
TATTAAAAGAGAGATGCGTCCCACGCCGCCACTGATCTTGCTAATTAAAATAAATTGACGGCTAAATTACCTTTTACTTTTAACAAATACCACAGCCAAAATATATTTAAATCGGATAATATAAACTTTTAATAATAAAATTGGCAAAAAAGTCAACATTTTTTAAATATCCTTAAAACTCTTTAACCGATTTAGAGAAAATTTAATACTTATTTAATGAAATAAGGCCCTTGTGAAGCTCTGCAAAGATTAAGATTTTTGGGTCCAGTGGCGTCTCAGTGGGCACCACAGCCAATAATATTTAAAAAAAGTATGCCACTAATTTTTTCAAAGTTTTCTTTCTTTCCGATTAAAATATTTTTTTTAATAAATAAGCAGTATTGTATTTTATCGAAAATCGTCATTTTCCTTATTTAAGGTCAAAATTGTTTATTTTTTAGTTTTGTATTTTTTTTGTGCTGTTCACAAATGTCTTTTATTATTATTTAAAGGATCTTTTTTTTTCGAAAACAGTGTAATTCGACGAAAATACAAAAGACTAAAAAGTTGCAATTTTAATTGCTTGATCGTAAAAGAATATACAAACAGTTTATAATATGTCAGTGGCGTACCTTTTTTCTAAATAATATTGACTGTGGTGCTCACATGGACGCCACTAAACCCAATAATCTTATTCTCATCTTTACAAATGCCTTATTACATTAAATAGGTGTAGTAAATTTTATCCAAATCCGTTAAAGCGTTTTGAAGATATCTAAAAAATATTAACTATTTTAAAAACTTTTAGGTCCTGTATCTTAGAAATAAAGCAAATATGGACATATGTTCCTAAAAACTTTTTTATTAAAAACACATAAGAAATTACCCTCCTAAGTTTCGTATCGTACTGAGGAAACACTCTGTATAGTAAGTTCATTCATAAACATTCAGATATCAAACTTTTTGTATATTACTAATAATAAAAGTGATCTCTTTTTACATACTTTACACAAATGTTTTATTAGGGTACTAAGCAAGTGGTATTTTTTCTTCTTAATTATCATTTTAAATGGGTAATCAATTGTATTATTTAACAATTCCAACAAACAACTAAACATTTTTTGATATAAACAAGAAGGTTAACTCAAATATAAAACAATATATTTTTTTTAATTTTAAGTGACCTTCTTCAAAAATAAAATATACGTTTTACTTTCCGCGATCAATTTGTAAAGATATATCACCTATATCTTCTAATGTTAGTTGCTCTCTTTAAAAAAATGATAACCAATGAATTAAACTGACCTTTTACAAATAAATTTTATGATATTTAGTAACAGTCCAAACTCGTAAAAATTTAATTATATGTGATACGCAATTTTTGGTCTGTAATAATGTTATAATATTTCATAATATGACTTTGTAATAATAGTCTAAAAATTATGTGTGTGAAGTGTAAAATTAATTTTAAACTGTATTTTACTATATAACTGGTGGTAATTTAGGACCTTAATAAATGAAAGCTTGGAGATTTTATTGGCATTTCTTTTAATTATAATTAAATAGAAAGTTTTCTTGATTATATTATCTACTTATTACTGCTGTTTGCTGAATGCAATGATTTTTGGTAATTTTTTAACTTTTTATTGTCAGTTAAAAAAATTCCAATGATCTTTAAACTAAAATATTTAGGATTTTAAGTAACCAATCGATGTGATGAAAAACATAAGAACTTAATAATAATATTTTTAACGGTACAATGTCAACAAACAATTGTTGTAACTGCAAATGTTAATTAAGGAATAAAGTTTAAAATAGTTTTTAAGAATCTTTTATGTTATCCCAATATTTTAATTATTGAATATTTTGGGTAATAAAAATGTTTGCGTTGTAGAAGCCAGCTTGATATCTTTTTTATTTGCAATACCTAAACAAGAAATTTATTTTTGCTTTAATACACTGAGTGGAAACAACACAATAACCTATTATAACTTTTAAATTATAATATAGAGTTTTTCTTTAAATTTTTAAAAATCTCAAGGCCGAAAATTTTGTTCTTGTTTAAATATATGTTTTTTGGAAAAGCCCAACATATTATTTTTTTAATGACTGCAGATTTTTTAAATTTTTTTTTATTTTTTGATGGTTAAATTACAAAATCAACAAGCTGGAAAAAAAGCAATTATTGACACTAACAAAATATTACGAATAAAATCTGTACTTTAAACTAAAGATATTTGTGTAATCAGTAGATCATGAATACTTTTACAATAATTTAATTAGCCTGACACTTAATGTAAAAAATTGCTTTTTTGTATTTAAAATCTAGTGGTTTAAAAAAAACTCGCCTGTGGATTTTGTATTTATATATAGCGTGGCCTTAAAATAGGCGAGAATCATTAACTTCGTTTTTTAAATGGAAAATGAAAAAAGAAAAGTATACCATAAGAGCCTATTTAAAATTTAAATTAGATGAGGCAATGACTCGGTATTTCGACGTAACTTTTAACACTGATAATATTTTTTCTGTATAACAAAAAATGTGTTTTGATGCATAGGATGCATTTTTCAGTTTCTTATTATTATCTAAATTGTGTAAAGTTAATTAAAAAAAAACAATAATTTATTAAAATTTTTCACATCCTGTTTAAAAATTAAAACGTTTAAGACATATATGTTCATACAAATTTTTGGTCTTATTTTTTATTTTAGAATTATACCTTAGTCAAAATTTGTCGGTCGGTTTTTTAAATAAAATTTTAAAGGTTATGTAAGGTGTTTCATTTAAATAAGTGCTTAAAACTACTATTTTATTTCTTAACCCTAAAATGAGATTTTTTAATTAATTTTCCTAATATTTAATGTGTAGGAGCAATAAAAAAACTTTTAACACAAAAATATAACATGTCAACAGTTGCTAAGCAAAAATATGTTTTTGAAAATAAAACATACCTTTTTACAAATAAAATTTTATTTATCAAGGTTCTTTAATTATTTAAATGAGCGAAGGTATGTTAAGGAGAAAAAAACAACGCATTTTATATTTAGGAATTATCAGACATTTGCATTTACTTTAAATTTTACATAACTTTTTTCAAACTATTTAATATATTTATATTGCATATTATACTTCACTAACAAGTTTAATCATCCTGAACTTTGCTTAGTTAAATATTAAACTTACTTTGACCATTTGGCCAAGTGACCTCTCAATTTTACTAAATTATTCAGAAATTCTAAAACTAAATATGCATATTTAATACATATGCACTATTTGAAAGAGACTTTAATAGAACTCGAAAAGTATTATCTCTAAAGCATTTAAAACTGTATTTATATACAAATACAAACCCAATTTATGTTTGTCGAAAATTTTATCGTTTTCGAGATACAGAATGTTAAAGTTTTAATTTTTTAGTTGTTTTTAACATTTTTTTAGTATAATTGAAAACTTTTTTATAATAATCAGGTATTAATAGGAAAGTCGAAATCGGCTTTTAGTTGTTAAATTTATAGGGAGCCACCTGTAGTCCTTTGTCCTTGGTAAAAATGCTATAACTTTTTTGTGCCTCTGTATATTGCAGCTTTGGTAAGGTACTGGTATTTTTCCATACATTCTTACCAAAAAATGTAAGTAAATATTGCTAAAAATAACTGTTTATGAGATATTTCCGATTAAACATTCAATTTTTTTTAATTTATGAAATCGTACTTTATATACTTGCGAAATGCGATTTGCGAAACGGAGTCTTAGGACTTTTTGCGGATTTCAGTCATTTTTCTTGCGTTGCATTGCATGGTTTATTTTATATAAACCACCCATAAAAATTTTTAACTAAGAACACATCGTTTTTGCTATCGTTAATAATCAAAAGTTTTGACTATTAAAAACATTTTTTTTTACATTATTATCAAATTGTTTATTGGTCATGCAAAATTCGCATTTTATAATAAGCTCAAAACGTTAATCAAAATAAAATAAAAAAAGAGTGTTCAAGCGGAGGCACCTCTATTTAATATTAACGACGGCAGCTGAGTTAACTTAAATGATTTTAAAAAAATAATAACAGACTTAACAGTTTTTTTTTCAAACCTTAAAATACACTTTACTTTGTATAATCTAAAATACATGAAGTTTTATGAAGTAAGAATAATGCAGGGTAGGTGTAATGCACAACAGGTGTAATACACAGTTGACAGTTATTTTTGACTAATCGGTATTAGGAACCAAACACGACAAAAAAATAAGAGAAGTTAGTGTGGTGATTGGCTAAAAAAAGTAAGCTTTAATTTGGGTTATTTAAAACAAATTAAATTTATTTATTTAAAATGTACAGCTCTAAAGTAATGAAAGAAATAAATAATAACCCTATCCAAAAACTTTACTATTTAAAACAACATTTTTTTTTTACTAATTTTTTTATCAATATGACAATACGGCTCTAAATGTTTATGCTTGCATAAAAATAAACACTTGAGATGTCGGTTTTCAACAAAATGTCAATACTCTAACCCACACTTTAATTTTATCTTTAATTCCTATAATCTCAGATTTTAATAAAAATGCTCAGAAATTCGTAATCTTATTAACTTAAAAATGCTTAAAACCTTTTAAATACCAAATTTTGGTAAAACAGAAATTAGAGAAAATATGTGGTTTTTATAGTCCGTTACACTTATAAGCAATTTAGTTTTACGACATTTATAATGTTGATTTTTTTTGGATCATTATTTGCCTTTGTTTGTTTAATTAATTAGGAAATAAATGTGTTTAAGACCCTTAAAATATTCAGAATGATGGCTTTAGTTTACCCGAAACGTAAACTACCTTTATTTTTTTATTTTTAAGCAAAATATTATTTGTTAAAATTATTAAGAATAGCAATTTTAATGACTTTATTAATATAACAGTGGTATATTTTTTTTTTTAATAACTGATAAACTGATGTTAAAGTGATTTTAAATTTTTATAAAAAAATGCCCTAAAAAACTTATTATTTTTGCTTTTAATTACTTGTTTCTCCAATTCCTACAGAGCAAAATTTTTCAGTTGTGAACAAATGTGATTAAGGCGTTGGCATAAATTTTAATAAAATTTTTAAAGAATGTTTTTATTAGTTGCAAACATAATTTTAAATAATTGTTTTTAAGATATTTTGCTTAAAAATGAAAAATTTAACAACAAAGAACAATAGGTGGAGAAAATTATTTTTTTTTTAAGTTTTTGCGAACCATGTATACCAAATTAGCGTTTTCTCTTTGTAAATCCTATTTTTGTTACAAGTAAAAATGTTTTATAAAAAATTATTTCTTTTTCACGAAACGAAATTGTTGGTTCTTTTGTCCTCTTGTTAACCCCATACGTGGACTGTCTGTATAATTATTTGGTGCATATTATCCTCTGTTAACAAGCTTTATTTATCCTAAACTTTGCTTAATAAAATATTTAACTTACTTTGATGATTCGTTTAAGTGTCCTTTTAATTTTAGTATAATATTTAGGCAATTCTCCAACTAAATATGAATATTTAATTACTTGGCTAGTAAAAAGTACCGCAGCTCCAAAATATATTTTAAGCTGTTTAAGTTAAATTTATAAACTTTTATATTTGAAGAGTTTTGTGTATGTAGAATTAAACATTAATGTTTTAGATTACCCTATACAGGATGTCACAAAATGTTGTTAAAAAATTTAATGCCAGGATTCTACCATTTAAAATTTAGAAAAAGTTAGTAGTGGAAGCCCACGATGCTAAATAGGGATTAACTCGAGCGTCATGGAGACCTTATGAGTTTGTAAAGATTAGATGATAAGAAAAAAATGTTGTACAATGTATTCTTTTTATCGGCGGGGGAAGCGGCTAGAAATGTTTAAATATATTTTAAAAATTATTGTTTATTTCGGTATATGGAAATTATTCGGATCGTATCGGATTGTATATTTTTCATTATTCTTAAATTATTATCTTCAAATTCAAAAAATTGCCTTACGTGAAAGTGTCAAAATGACGTTCTTTACAAGTTTGTAGCCCTCTGTTTTCTTTACGTCACTCTCAAATTGTCAAATACATTTTTTTACCATTGACCTTGTGTACGGGGCTATAAACATGGGTCCTGAAATTCCTCGTTTTCAATATAGAAGGTGTAAACCTTGTAATTTTTTTTTAATATTCTTTATATCCTTTTCCAATTTTGTTTTAATTTGGCGATGGTATTTATGACAATAGGGAGGTTATTTAGCACTAATGTAATTTATGTTTTTTTCGGATTTTTTCGTATCTCGTTTGCTTTAGGAAAAAAGAATAAATCCACCTAATTGCATATTTTTTAACCATTAGGAAAGCATTGCCGGGGGTTTAATTTTAAAAATTAGAATGTATAGGTAATTTTTAATTTGCTTTTTAACAATTAGTACTTATTTAAAAAGGTTTGTATACAGTTTTTAAATTTTTAGTTAAATTAGGCTTGTTAAATTTTTTTATTTTTTGGAAAGTTTAACACCCTTAATTTTGAAAACAAAAAATTGTCGGAGCGATGTTTATGCATTTTTTATATTTTTTCCAATATAGCATTTTAAAGTTTGTTTACTTATATCTTTGACAACGATGGTTTTAACATTTTTTTAATGCAAGAGAGATAGATAAATTACTCCGTCAACTCACAGCTTGCATAGGTCTAAAAAAAAGTGACATATTGCCTGGCCAGTAATAAAATAGCTTTACAACACCCTTTTAAATTCTTTTTAGGGATGTTTCTTTTAACAAGTCTACCATGAATAATTATACCACCACATATGGAAGCGTGGCTTTAACCCAGACTGTCAATGGCAAATATTTCGGGTTTCGGAGTGGACGAACGTGTCACTTTTATGTCGGACAAGTATACCACAATGTTTTATGCCAATTTTAAATATTATGCCAAAAATGGTAAAGGTTATAGTCAATAAACCATAAGGTTCACACATGTTTCGAGCATCCTACTAGGCGAGTTTTGTGATTGTCAGCCTTAAGATTTTTGGTAAAATGTTTAAAATTTGCATGATTAACCATTATGATAAACTTGTCGGACAAAAAAGTAACGCGTTCGCCCATTCCGACACCCGAAACATAAATATTCTTGTTAAAAGAAACACACCTAAAAAAGTTTTAAATGGGTTCCAATCATTACGTCCCTTAATTTGTGCTTAGGCACTAGCATATAGTGTTTTTGTCAAAAACTTCTCAAATATTACTTATTTTTTGTAAAACAACAACAAAATTTTTATACAATATGTTAACCAGGATTCTTATTAAACACACGTCATTTCCATTCACTTACAGCTTATTAGATACTTGTCGATTAGTCAAAAGTTCACCGCTCGTTAAAAATATACCTGACAACCTAATAATGGTGCTAAATTTTTATTTCACGGTGCATTTGAAATTTTGTAACATTAAATATTTAATAGGTGATTTGTTAGGACCTAAATTAACTATTGATTTCTTTTAAAACTTGTGGGTCGGTGAAACAGCGACCAGATCGAGATTCGACGAGCTTTTGGCAGTATGTACGCGTATATTCGTGTTTAAAGTGGCGACAACCGTACGAGACGTTTAATAAACAATTTTTACTATATTTTCAGCCAATGAATGTTCCCCGAACCCGACCGTGACGAGGCAAAAACTACCCCTTTCGATTATCCCACCGGGTCAAAGAGTGTAAGACAAATACAGTAACAGGTTGATAAGCAGTTATCACATGTCATAATACCCTTATTATATGGCATTTCTTTTCTTTCTAGTAAATCCAAACGTACAAATTTGTACCGTTACAATGCAAGAAAGCAGTTTTTAAATAAAGTATGAATGCATTGTACTATAACATACCCACAGACAGAACTTGGTATACGCGCATTACTGCGTACTTAGTACGCCACTCATGTATCTAAACTAAAACAAACAGGACTTTTAAAAACCTTTTTTCTGCAATTCTTAAAATAATACAGTTCGATATAAAAAGCTATAAATAGAAAAATTTTACACTTACTTAAACCAGAGCAAAGCTGTATAAAACTGCCCGTAGGATCGCAAATCTGCGGACATTAAACTTATAAATTACAAATGCATCCTTCTACGCAGGGATTAACATCATCCTAATCCTTTCCTGGATGTCGCCCGGCTCTCAAGGCCTGAAAAGGCAGTCGACAACGTACTTGGCCGTATACTTGTATATATTTATATTTGTAAATATATATTAAGTAGAATTTGTAAATAGTTGTAGATTAATACGTGTTGTAATTATACCTACTAATAAATAAAGAATGTTAAAAAGTAAGCAAGTAAGTGTAAAAATCGCGTCTTTGTCACTTTTTCACCGACCCAAGTGCGAAGAGCCTTAGGAGAATTCTAGCCGGGCATATTTTTTTATAAAGGACGATGTGGTTTATACTTAGTGATTTACTGTTTATATAAAAAAATGTATTGTAAATTTAAAAAAAAAACTAGTTTTAAACATTGTTATAATCATAAATGTATGAAAATATAGAATGTCAGATTTAAGTTACACTTTAGTATGCTACACATATCGTAAATAGAACGAAAACTTTTAAAATATTTTTTCCAAGAAAAGCGATACGGCAAAGTAAAAAGTGTACAAAATTTTAAACGGCTTCAGAGTAAAAATTACTTTGCAAGAGAGCAGCAAATTCTTTATTTCTTCTCACGTACTGAAGTCGACGGTCTGTGTAGCCGTTCTTTATTAAAGAGTTTTTGCCCAAACTAAAATTACTGTAGTGTTTAAATATATTCACGTTCAGATAATTTTAAAGTTATGAGCAAGTAAAGCCATGACATAGCCTGACCAATGACTTCTTAGTGTTTTACACGCGTTAGACGGTCTTCTTTCTACGCAGTGTAAGTAAACCTTTTTATTTGGCTGAACGTGTATATTAGACTAAGGCTAAAAACATTGTAGAGCGACGAGGATGGTGGCGAGCAAACACCGCGACATCGCGTGAAAATCAAACGTGTAAATTAACTGCATGCGTACACAGTAACGGGGCGAGTTTGAGCGACAAACAGGAATATCTTCATAGCTTTTATTTGTATGGTCATTTTTACTTTATTGTTTTATTTAAGTAAACGGTGTTTAGTCATAATTTATAAAAGTTATAAATCGTGTTTTCAAATTAAAACTATGCAAACACTGTGACATTAAAAACATTAATATTTTCTATAAAGGATAATACACTTAAACAAGGATTTTCAGAAAAACAGTGTCATGAGATTTAACACCAAATTTTTTAATAGTTTGCAATAGACACTTCCAGATTTATTCGGGTCTCGCATAAACACTAGTAGTTTTATTTTACTGATACTTTTGGCATTAAAAGCATAACAATGTAGGGACAGATTGCGCTAATAATCATTTAACAGGCATGTAAAAGATATTGTGGGTAGAGCTATGACCATGTATGGTTTTGTAGTAAGAAACACTCGTGAGTTCAGCAATATTAATTGTATCAGAGTTTTATTTTTTCTTTTGTCCCCAGTATATTGGAATTCTGTTCGGTTGTGTGGAGTCCCTACTACCAGTGTCACAGATACGCAATTGAAAAAGTACAAAATAAATTTGTGCGATACTTGTACTATAAGGAAACTGGCATGTATGATTTTAACGTTTTAAAATAATAGTTATTACAGAGATATAATCTGCATACCCTGTCAAAAAGAAAAAAAGTGCATGCTCTTCTTTATCTGTACAAGATTTTGCATAATAAAATTGATGATCCAGCACTTTTGTCGCTTATTCCGTTACATGTGCCTCCAAATGCTACTAGATGTTCCAACACCTTTTATCAGCGGAGGGTTGCAAGGAATAATAACCTTCTAAATTCACCACTGTATAGAATGTGCGCTGGTTATAATGAAATCCAGACTCATTGCGATATCTTTTCTGTAAGTCTTGACACGTGTTAGAACTATTCTTGGCCAGGTTCTGGAAAATTAGTTTGGAAGTATGTTCACTTTCTTTTACCTAATACTGGTTTTTGTATTAGCAACTTGTACATTTTTTGTTATTTTATTGTATTGTTTTTATTGTATTATCTTATTATGTATATTCATATGTATAAAAATTGTACCTGCTCCGAAATTGAATTCTCTGTTGAGCAGGGTTTTTTTTGTAAATTTATAAATGTAGAGTTTGTGAATTTATTAATCTTGATCTCGATAAAAATTGACTTTCTTGTTTTAAGCTGGATTTATAGATTGACGATTCTGTTTTTGTTTGCCGTTTGACATTTTTACTTAAAAGATGAAACAACAACTTTTCACTTGTTAATTTATATTTTTTGTTTACCGTTTCCATATACCATATCACAAACCGAAAGGTTAAACGGCGATCGGTGACGGAAACGTCAATCCTTAAATTCAGCTTTATTCTTGTAACTTTCATATTTCTGATGTACACGATTTTTTTGTATACACATTGAGCTAAGTAATAAGGTATATTAGCCAGTAAAGCAAAAATAAAGCTGGATCAAAGCACAGTGCGTTGAGAGATTCCGCTGTACTTATACAAAAAGCTATACTTTTTGTATAATAATAAATATTACTATACAGTGTGGGCCAAATTAAACTTGCACACTTTTTAACTAATGATAACGTTTTATCTGTTGCGCATATTTTTTTATTTTTTACAGGGCTATCAGGTAGACCTGTTTTCTCTAGTTTATTAATTTTCGTCAAATGGATTTAGTCAGGACTGGACTTACGGGACTTTTTCCAAAATGATGCATTTACCTTCGTTGCAAAATAAATTGAATATATCTACAATTAGGCTAATACGTCTAATTTTACATAATTTACTGTTCAGTTGTGTTAGCATCCAACTTAGAAACCATAATAACCTCACATTTTTAATTTTCAAAGAACACTAAAAAAGTTTCCTGTTAAAATCGAGAGAAATGCATGCTTTTTGGGGCGCATCATTTGGCAAGAATAATAATTATCCCTTTACTCCTTAACTATAGACAGATTTGCTTTAACTAAATAATTTCCCATAGTTTGTCTACAAGAAAAACGTATAAGCTTAATTGTAGTTAAATCCGATTTCTTTTGCAACGAGGTTAAATGCATCATTTTGGAAAAAGTCCCGTAAGTCCGGTCCTGACTAAATCTATTTGACCAAAATTGACAAACCTCAGACAATACATACCTGCCTATTAGCCCTGGTAAAATGAAAAGGATAGGCGCAACAGATGAAAACTTTTGTTACTTAAAAAGTGTGCAAGTTTAGTTTGGTTCACCCTGTACATTTTACAAATTATTACACATATTATACATTTAAGTTGGTACAAAAATATTAATTTTAGCAATCGTATCCATATATTGACGCACTGTGCGCAGCTTGTTTACATGCCGGAATTATTTATTTATACACATAGATACCTTACATTTAGATCCGCAGTGACAAGAAGCATTTTTTGGATTTTTACGACCTCGCGCAGGAAACAAATGGACGGGTGAACAAACATGCGCACTTAAAAGCCGTGGCAAAATACAAACACCGGCACTCCGTACCCTCCGTACGCGGTCTTAGCGTGACGCTTATAAGCTACCGTACTACGAACAGAAAACCAGGACGCCGTCGACAATTCTTTTCGATAATGCGGATAATCGGTCTGGCGCCAGGTGCGTATACCCTTAATTTGCTTGCGCACAAACCCGTTTTTTCGCCCATGAAATGTAACTTTTGTTTCGCGCAGGTAATAACATTGGCAATCCATCGAGATCAGTGTTTTTACTCTACCTTTTGGGATTATACACGCGTTAGACTGTCTCTTTTCCATGCATTGCCAATGAACCGTGCGACTTAGCTCATGCTGTATGTAAAAATCTTTATTTTGAGTTTTAATTTTATGATATATGATCTGTAGACATAATTTGGTCAAAAACGTAATTCTACGACAAAAAAATCTAAATAAAGTTACGATAATGGGAAAACTCGCCGTTAACAGGCCAATATTTCCAATGGTTGCGCAGCGGCGATGCTGCCAACATATAATTTCTTACATGTGTCATATTCTATTGCTCTCGGCTGAAAACGTCTTATAACGTCGTACTTTGATGATTTTTGGATCGCACGCACGTCTTATTGAAAAACTTTAAAATTTGATGTTTTACAAATTGAAATTTATTGTCATAAAAATTACATTTTTCCTTGTAAAAAAGCAAAAACGACAAAACATTCAAAATATATTTATTTTTACTTGACGTTTATGAAAAATAAAATTTATTATACTTTTCAAATTCTTTTGATATTGATATTACATAAACCTTTACAATTTTTGAGTATTTACGTTTGTTTCGTAGACAATTTATCAAAGTAGTAGGTAAAGAAGTGTGCATTTATATGGTCTAAATTTATTTTTTCTTCATATGTGTTAATAAATATTTTTCGTTTTAATTATTAAATATTTATTACTGGTCAACACAATTTCTGGGTCCAATTTTAGTTTTTCCTACGCTAAAACTAAGGAAAATATATTAATTTTTATTATTATTTTTTTTATGAAAGTTTGCTTTTGAAGAAATTGGAGCAATTTTTCAAGTTTTGCTGCAAACATTAAGGATTTTTATACAGGGTGTAATTTAACTTGGGGCCAAAAATACAGGATATAATTCCTTGTTTTATTTTAGGGAAAAAAGTTTAAATAAACATTCGTCCTAAACCTTTTAACTTTTAAGCTATAGGGTGTTAAAGTTTTAAGTAAAAAATTGTTTTCTTATCATAACTCTAAAAGTGTTTAAAATATTTTCATGAAATTTGACATGCACCTACTTAGCATCAATAGGCATTTTTATTATAAAATATTTGTAATTATTTCTACTAGTGGCGTTTAAATAGAAGGTACACTGAAAATTAAAAATATATATACATATAGTACGGCACTTTTTTTTATGAAAATCATTTTAAAAATTTCAAATTATTTTTAAATAAATTTAAACTCTTGACTTATTTTTCTCTAGAATACCATTTTCGCGCAAAAAAATAAAAACCGTTTACAAGCATTTGTGGTATATGAAGAAATAATTTTGAACTAGTAGGCGGTGTCAAACTTTTATTCTGGTTTTAGTTTTTTATAAATAACTTTGTCGATAATAGGTCTATTGTCACAATATTGGGCTAGAGGGGGTTTTGGAAGGTGAGAAATATGAATCTGCTGTCATTTTTATTATAAACCTTAGCCCTGCGGTATTTTGCAAAAATAAAAACGAATAACTTCTTCAGCCACTATGAATGTAACTATTAGACACAAATTCCAAATCTTTTTTTTTATCTTTATGACATCTCACGAAGGCTTATGCCTAAATACCAGTGTACTGTGAGTGCCGGGTTACTGGATGTTTAACCCAATATTGTCGTGTTCCGTCAACGCTATCCAAGAACTGAAACATGCAGTTTTGCATTTCACAGCACCTTTTAGACAAAGCGGTAGTTCCACCACGGACGTTATTTTTAAATAACTACTACCTAGGAATGGCAGAATACTACACATTGGTTTGCCATTACCAACTGTGAGGTGACGAGCAATGAAAAATCCGATGTCCGACATCGAGATTCGAACCCGGATCGCTGCGGTGAGTGGCTTAACATATTTTATATAAAAAGGTATACGTTGTAAAAGTTTATCCAAGCAACCGTTTTTGAAATATCCGTATTTTAAAAATTCATTTTCTGTTTGGCCAGGTCTAAGCCATACAGGGTGTTTCAGAATAAGATGCAAATCTTTAAGAGTATGAATCTTAGGGTGATTTTAAGAAGAAAAGTATAAATAAACCTATGTCCTAAATGGCTAAAATTATTTTAAAAAATGTGCTTTTTACCACTCTGTATCTAAGAAGTTAAGAAATTTAGGGCATAGGTTTATTAAAACCTTTCTTATTAAAATAACCTAAGAATTCATACTCTTAAGATTAGCATCTTATTTTAAAACACCCTGTATAGCTTAGACCTGGTCAAACAGGACGTAATTTTTTAATCCGGATATCTTAATAACAACTTCCTAAATCAACTTTTACTACGTATACGCTTTTTATTTAAAATATGTCAAAAATAAAAACTTGTATCTAAAAATTACATACAGAGTGGCTTATAAAAGTTATTTTGTTCTAAATTTGGCAAGATACCGCAAGTAGCACCCTCTAGAGTATACAATAAAATTAATAGCAGATTCGTATTTCTCACGTCCCAAAACCCTATCTAGGCAAATAATATGACAATAATTATCGGCAAGATTATTTATAAAAAAACTAAAACCAGAATAAATGTTGTTTGACACCCTGTATCTCCGAAACCATCCACTTTTGGACTAAGACATGTTGGGTAAGATCGTCATATTTTAGCCTCGGGAATCTGTGGTAGCTTTTTTCCGCTCCTTTTAAAGACAACCTGTATATACAGGCTGTCCACGGATGGGGTTAACAATATTTTTTTCACCCTTTCGGGGTCATCCCACCCAGGTCCGACGACCGCCCCCTAGATGGTGCACTGCAGCCTGAAGGCTTATTGTACCTTGACCCCTACTCCTTCTCATTCACACACCATTAATTCCATAACTTGGATGGTTATTGCTCGGTCCGCATCCCCGAGCAGAACACCGTGTGCAAGTGTAACAAGATTACAAAAGGACAAAAAAATATTTAAAAAAAAGTCATTTTGTAAAAAAATTTGCTTGTAAAAAATAAGATTCACGAAGAGAAAATGTTGACTTTGTGTACAGGGTTTGCAAAAACTTATAGAACATAATTTTTCTCCAAGAGTAAACTACCTTTATTTTTCATTTTTAAGCAAAATATCGTTGTCCGACGAAAGGCGGCAGCGGGGAGCCAGCAGATCCTAATCTTGTTCTTCTTGAATCGGCCCGCTCGTTGTAGCGAGAAATTATTGGACAGTACAGGGCAGATCGGTAGAAAGAATTGAATACACGTGTTTCCTAGGGTTGGTGGTTTAGTTTCCATACCGGTATAAGGCTGCTTCGGCCGAGCCGCGCTGCTATCTTTGTCAAAAATAACTACAACCTGAACATAGTCTCTAACAAAATGTTAACACCCCTATGTGGCACCTTTGTAGAAAGCTTATGGAAAATGCTTTTCTTTGATCGTAAAAAAGTTGGGGTTAAATAGCACAGATTTGTAAAAAAATTATAAATTAAGTAATTGTTTAAGAAAATAAAAGCATCTACTGTAAAAGCATGTTTAGTGTTCAAAATTTGATAGGTCCAACAGATTCACTGAGAAAATTTTGGACTTTCTTAAAATATGTGTTGTCAACCGTCCACTCGCTCTTTAACTAAACCATGACAAATCCTCAAAGAGAAGGGTGGATTGCCTTTAAAGAGGTTATGAAAAAATTGTAGGGCAATAACAAAGACCCTTTTTCAAATTGTCAAAAGAATGTTATAAGCATTTTAAGCTTTAGGTTGCTTTAGGAGTCTAAAAGTACATTTCCTTTATTCGCACCTTAACTACTTTCCAGAAAATTTAGGAAATGGGAGTGAAGAACAAGGTAAACGATTTCATCAAGATCTTAAAGAGATGGAAAAAAAATTTCCAGTAAAGATGGAACGTCTCAATGATGGCCGACTACTATTGGACACTTCAAAAAGACATTTCTGATGCTTCGTACAAGCGCAAATATACCAAAAGGAGTCTCACTGGGAAAAAGAAATGTATTTAGTGAATACTAATGACTGTATTTTGGATGAATAAATAAGTTTTATGTCCGCAATTAAAAATATTTTTAGAAAATTTGTTTATTATCTTTTATTTTACGATAAAGACTTGTTTAACATAGATACTTACATTGTCAAAAAACCTGACGTTTTACAGCAAAATAAAAGTCATTTTCGGATTTAGCATACCCAAAACATAAGAATTACGCAAGAAAATCAAAACACCTCTCATTTTTTGCAGACTTGTGTTATTTGCCTTAAAATAAATGAGTGGTGGTGCATTTTATTAAAAATGGTTATATTTCTTACTTACTAAGGTTAAAATTGTTTAGTTTTTAATTTTGGATCTATTATATGATGTTTATGAATAATTTTTATGATCGCATCGGCTTTAATTAAAAACAAAGCAAGATACAAAGAAAATGCAAAAAACTAAAAAGTTGGATTTTTAATTGTTTAATTAGAAATAAATATAAACAGTTTATAAAATGTCAGTAGCGTACTTTTTTCCCATTTATATTGGCTGTGGTGCAAATCGAGACTCCACTAGACCCAATAATCTTAATCTAGGTAAAGCTATTTAAGCGCCTAATATAACCAAATTTTATTTAAATCGGTTAAAATGTTTTTAGGACATTTGGAAACTACATTGGCATCAGCCAATACACTAGTATGTAAGGCCAACAAATGAGAAAAAAATCCCGAATGTGTTAAAAAAAATTATTTCTGAAATTAAGCAAGTTCGGACATATATGTCTACAGAAACTTTTTTGTAAAAAGACTTAAGAAATTACCCTCTTACGTCTCGTACCGTAGTTAGAAAATACCATGTATATTACTAATAGAAGAAAAATTAGGAACCTTATTTTAAACCACTTTCCAGCAGAACAAAAAGCATGTATTATAAACTGAAAAAGCAATTTTTAATAAAATTCTATTTAAAAACAATTTTCATATTACTTAACTTATGGAAATTGCAATCTTAAGTAGGTAAAGAATATTGCGCATGTTTTGGCAACGTTATCCTTTACGAAACAATTATATTAAGACTCCGGCCGCTTCTTTAAAATTGTTTTCCTAGTTAAAATATGCGATATGAATTTTAAAGCTTTGCAGTTATAAGAGAAAAGACTTGGAAGATATTTTTAAAACTGTAAAAAAAATGCATACCATCGACGTAGATTAAAAAACATAAAATAAAAGCATTTATATTACGTAGGTACTAGAAAGCATCGGGTTTTTTAAAAACTTAATTTAACATGCGGAAAATTTTCTTAAAATTTAGTTGATTAAAACAATAAAGTTTTTGTTTGCTTTGTTACCATGGTAAAACAATATATTTAGAAGCCATAAGTAGCTGTATAATCCAAGGAAATAACCTCCAGGACGCTTATTCTTGAATCTCCGGGAGGGAACACTCCCAGGAACTTTTATGGAAAAAGGTTATAGAACGGCGGGAAAGAATTTTCTCCACCTCAAGAGGTGGAGAACTTTAATTTCCAGGAGTTGCTTGCTCACAGTGAACTTCTTCTTTTTTTAAGAATACTGTTTTGACAATATTTTCGTGAACTTTACTCACTTCCCGCAAAGTTCTCCTCCCAGAGATTCAAGAATAAGGGTCAGTGGTCAACTGTTATTAACTCAATAATTATGAATAATTTTTGAATTTAGTAGACAAATTATACCTGTTAGAGTATAAGACGTATTAAAACGAGACGAGTGTAGGTGGTAAATAAAAATCAGTTTTCTCATATTTTTCACTTTCTTGGAACTTTCGGTTTAATCAAAAATTGCTCAAATTTTAAATTTTTAAATGAAACTTCCTGAGTATTTCATTATTTTGGGATTTTTAAAACAATTTTAGGTCAGAATGTGACATTAAAAAGTTTTAAAGCCTACTAAATTTTTTAAAACCATTTTTCATATTGTACCTAGGTATATAGGTATATTCACCCCAGATGATGATCAAAAAATATAATCGCAAACTCGTAGTGACTAATATAAACGATAGAAATAAAACAAATAGGCAAACTGACATTTTTGTATCCAACTATTATGGCAGCCCTTTTTGGACAACCACTTTCCAAAGAAGGGATTTTATGAACGATCCAACGATATCAATTTATATTCTATCGAATTAAAAATAAAGTTATAAATAAAGAATAATAATCAACCAGATACAATAATACAAAAAGGCTCTTGAAAAATCGTAAACGTAAAAAGTTTTAAAATATCAAATCTTTATTTAAAATTGTTTTAGATATCAAAAATTTGTAAAATATACGGGGTGTTCCATTTAAAAATTTTAATTTGGTGGCACTTCCGGTTAAGCCGGAAGTAACAAAAAAGTAATGGGTATGCGATAACTCTCTCCTATTCTATACCAAGTCTCAGTTTGATACTTAAGGAGTTACGGCTTGTCTAAAAATTTGTTGACAACCAGTATACCTTCTGCACCAACATAAAATGTTATCAAGTCAAGATGGCCATTTATAAAACTGTTTGTAGTGCTAGTGCTAATTATTAAGTATGACCGTTCACCGATCACAAAGATCATTTGGAGACAAGAGTATATTTTGGTGTTTGTGACAACTAAACTCTACTGCTATGATCCTTAAAAATATGAACAAAAATATTTTTGAATTGCAACACATTGATATGGTTGGTTATTTGCTTTTATCCAATGCTGGGTAACTCTTAACCTATTGGAAATCCTAAAACTTATTGATAAGTATTGTTTATACGAAGTAAATTTAAACAGTCTGCAAATTAGGAAATGTTTAATATACTTTTCACACGCACCCAACTTTCCGCGTTCTCAACGTGTAAATGGTCTCATAAGACTCCATACACTTCGATAGCGTCGGTTCGTCGCCCAACTGTCCGTCTTCCGCTATTGTAAAAAGGCTTAAGAACTTAAACCCGACCCGTTCAGGAATCATACCAACAAACATAGATAGATACGCTCGCCGTGTAAGAAACAAAGACAAAATCGTACAGCCTTTGAATTGTAAACGGGCCATTCACGAAGTCCGGTACGATGGATTAAATCCAATGCGTTGCCTGCTGGCTATTTATTAATGTCGACCCATTTAGTAATCGTTTAAAGTTGATAGGTTTCCTCGTTGTGTGTCGGATTTTTCTAAACTTGTTTTAAATGTTTTTCTAAATTATTTTGCTGTTTTTAGTATTTTTGTTATTGTTGTTATAATTTTGTTGTTGTTACTGCAATTTCTTAAAAGCCTTTTAACGTTTAATCTATTTCTTACTTTTGTTTAATATACTTTAACCTACCAAACATAAAAATAAATAAACGGGATAATTGGGAATTATATACACTCCTAGACAAAAAAAAACCGGACAAAGAAAAATTTCCTAATAGTCAATCTTAAATAACTTTTTGTTTTTTGACCGATTTTAATTTTTTGTCCAGTGGTTGCTTCTTTCATCAAGATTAATACTTATTATGGAAAAAAAAGTTTTCTAGATTTAGGTGATATACAGTGAAGAGCCAAATGTTGTATTTTGACCCGAATTTTCTAACGCCGTGTAAAATAACTTAAATTAACAATTTTTTACCAGTATATTAAATTTTAAAGCCCAATCTTTTCTTAAAATTTCTGTTTAATTCATATTGCTATCTCTTTTTGTTTTAAAACACAAATTTTTAAAAAAGACAATTAAATTTTGGTGTTGATATGCTTTTACACCTTTCTAACATTTTTGTTTTTAATGATAAAAAATAAATACGAATATTAGTTTGTACAATCGGTTTTGTTATTTCCAAATCAGCAATCAGGTTTTTGTTATCTCTTAAGATATATAGGGTACGACAAAAGTGTGATTTTAAAAAATAACACCTACTATATTATATCACCAGTAAAAAGATATTTTAAAGGCCTTTAAAACAATGCTACATTTGATATGCTTAGCTTTATTACTTTCAAAAATATGACTATCCAAATCTTAAGTTTCCCCTGGTATGTTTGCATTATAGCTTATATTACGACCATCATAATTAAATTGCATTGTTTTATTTAAAAGTTTGTATTTTCATTTAGAATAAAGATATCGATATAAATTTAAAACAAAAATGTTAAGGAAAGATGGGGCTTTAAAATCCAATACACTGGAAAAAACTTGTGACGTTAAATTATTCCACAGGATGTTCGAAAATTTCGGTTCAAATGCAACATTTGGCTTTTCCCTGTATAACACCTAATTCTATAAAACTTTTTGCTATTTTCATATTAAATAATAATCATAATGAAAAGAGCTACAACTTAACCAAAAGTGAAAATAAATCGGTCAAAATATCAAAAAGTTATATAAGATTGAATTTGTGTGTTGAATGTTCAATGTTGTTTTCAAAATCCAAGGTTTAAAAAGGTAAAATTACATTATGCAGTACAGACGTTAAGTCGCCCATTGCAAAACTTTAACCACCTTAATATATTTTTATGGTATTAGGAATGATGGTATATAAGCAAGATTTATATTTTTTGAACATATCAATAATAATTTTCATTGTCAATGTAATGGGAAGAGACTGAAGACAGTTATTGTGGCACATCATTATAAAGCGCCTGACAAGTACTTTATAACCCCAAAATCTTAACTTAATCCTTCACTTGCTACAAAATGGTGGTACTTTAAGTAATTATTAAAGTACCGCCATTTTGTAGTGGATAAAGGTGTTGACTTTATATTTTAGGGTTTTAATGTACTCGCCAGATGCTTTAAAATGACGCGCTGCAAAATATCCCTGCCATTAACCTTTTTTCTTTCACTATGGCACTTAGGTGTCACATGAACACTTAAAATAGTCATATATGTAAAAAACCTTATACATACCACTCTAAATTTTATAGGAATATATAGAAAACTTTAGATTAAGATTTTATTGGGGATTATTTGATAATACAACAGGTAATGAAACAGGTAGGGCCATAATTGTATGAGCAGCTTCAATATTCAACAATACAAAGGTTACAAAAATTACACATATTTTATTAATATAATTTAAAACTACAAATAATGCACATTTTTATGACCTAAAAATTATGTGATCTAAGTGATGTTCCTTGTGTTGTTAATATTCTTGATCCCGAGTTATTGACGATTTTAGTCAGTGGACAATTCCCGACAGAAACAACAACGTCCCCTTAATCTCCTAAACTTTTTGTGTGAACTGCAATATCAGTAAGTAGACTTATTGGTCCATATTTTTTGAAAATAAAAGTGGAGTTGCCGTGACGATGAGAGCTGATAACTATTATGAGATGTTACAGGGATTCTTAGCTCCAGCTCTTTAACAATTTGAAGGACATAAGGCTACGACCTGGTTTCTACAAGATGAAGCCACCTGTCACACTGCCACAGTATTTATATATTTGTTAAAAGAAATGTTTCCTGGAAGACTCATTCCATAAAGGGGTGATATTCAGTGACCTCCTTGTAGCCTGGATCTTACTCCAAATGGTTATTTTCTTTGAGGTTACTTAAAGCAAGGGTCGATAAAAATAATTTAACCACATTGGACCAGCTTAAACAAAACATTGTAAGGGAAATAAACGCCATGACGCGAGCAACTTGTCGCCAAGTTTTTTTAAATTAGGCAACTTTGAATTAACAATATCAGCAACGTAAGGGACGTCACTGGGACAACATAATTTTTAGGACATAAACATTTACATTATTTATAGTTTAAAATAATATTAGTAAAATATGTGTAAGATTTGTAATGTTTGTTTTATTGGATATTGAAACTGCTTATACACTTATGGCTCACCTTGCACATAAGCCATGCAAGTACATTGTATTAACGCTGATACAAGCAAAAAATGTTTTATAAAAGATTCTTTATAAACGTTTTGTCAGCCGCTATACAAAATCAGTCAGTCAATTATACATATAAAGGTAATGCGTGGAAAGAGACAGTCTAATGCGAATACCGGCATGTAAATATGGGTGACTAATAGTGCTTGGTTTGTTATTGCATTACTGGCCGATGAACCATAAACTATGTTTATAATGTTTGACTACTCGCTAATAATGATTTATGAAAATAATTCAACCACGTTAAACCAGCTTAAACAAAACATTGTGCGGGAAATAAACTCCATTCCAGTAAGCAACTTGTCGCCAAGTTTTTAAAAGTATGCATCTCTGGATTAAAAACGTATTGGGAGTCTTAAAAGAGGTAACAGGGAGTTTGTTGAAACTTACACTTAAAGATTTGGGAGAGAGGAAAGAAAAAGACCTTCGCGGGCAGCAGATTCCACATTCTAAAAACTTTGGGGATAAAAAAACAAACAAAGTGCAGAAGTTTGGGATCTATCCAGTTAAAGAGATGCATACGTGCGGCACCACGAGTTTCTCTGTTAAGAAACGTAAGTGAAAGAACTCTACTGGACAATTCCTTAGAATAGAAAACATGAAAGTACAGAAACTATAAGAGGATCACTAAAAAGGCAGGCTACTTTTCTTTGAATCGAATCAATAATCTTGACGATTTTAGGGGAAGCCATACCTTAGATATAAGAACAATATGTGAAAGGGGCTCAGGGTTTGAGACACATACAAAGTGTATAAATAAGAAGAGAAAAAATACTTTTGGCTCCAAGAAGGAATCTAAGTTTGTTTAAAGCTGTCGTGATATAATGTTTTTTTGGCCAGTTGGTGTTATTCTCAAATGTGACGCCCATAAGAATAAAGGTCTTTGCTCTGCAAAACATGACTGCTCATAAGTAAAGTATAAGTATTTCTTCCGCGGCAAGGAACATATTTGTGTTTTTAATGCAATAAAATAGACGATATGTTTGGCGCCTTAATCTAATAATAAATTAAGATTCTGTAAAAGAGATATCTGCATGGCTCTGCGTTTGTTTTCCAAATCAGCTTTTTGGGTTGGTTTAAGAACCTGAAAACTGGAGTGAAGGAGTACTATCGTCGGCAAAACTATAAATGGTATTAGTTGGGGAAGAGAGAATGTTATTGATGTAAGGAAGAAACAAGGTTGGTTTTAGTACTGAGCCGTTTGGCACTTTAAATTTTTCTTGGTGAAAGCTTGAAGAGTTGGCAGCCACATTTACTAATATACGTTAATTAGAAAGATAATTAGAGAACCAAGTTGAAATACCATAAGAGCAAAATTTATTGAGGAGCACGTCACGCCAGACCTGGTTAAAAGCTTTAGATATATCAAGAGCAAGGATCTGGGACTCACCAAGAATCTTAAAGCAGTTCAGTTATTCAAGTTTTGTGATATGAGGGAAATAAGATTTGCTGTAAATATTTTGTGAATCTCTTAACAACTTTTCCCCATTTTTAAATATGAGTCCTGTTTGTTTAGATTTTATCGAAAACAAAGTTTCTCAAAAAATACTCAAAAACAAAAATGGCAAAGGCAGAACAAAATAATAATTAATTAAATTAAGATTGTAATCTTGAGCGTAAATTATTAACCAAAATGGTTTATAATATTACTTCGTTTATTTCAGAACTTAATCTTAAGCACCTGGGTAAGTCCCACTGAAATCTTTGAAATAAACGGTCGGAGTTAAGCATATAAGCACGATCAAAAAATAAATCCAATCCCAAAATTTTTGAATATGGGCTTAAGGCTGTTCACGTCATTTCAATCCGGATGGAGGCTTTTAAGTTTACTGTAGTTTTTGGGTAAGTGCGAAAGATTAGCTGGCAAAATTGTTTGGTTAGGGGTCATTATTTTGTTTTTAAACTTTTATTATGTTAAAACTAAAATTAACTTAATTTGATGGTGCAAGTTTCGGGTTCTGAACAGTTTCCTCTACAAATAAAGTTCTACCTAAAATTAACTTCTTTTTAGAACAAACTTATAAAAAAATTACTTTACCCAAAATGTGCCATAGATTTTTAAGTTAAACTTGGATGATTTATAAATTTATTTTAGAAATCTTAATTAATGATATTTGTCATGCGCCTACCCGAAATAAAGCAACTTCTAAAAAAATCAGGTTAGAATAATGATTTAAAAATTAAGACGCTTAATTTTCTGTCCGGATAGAGTTTCCTACATAAAAGAGAAAAGCGGGGATAATAATGTGTGAAGGCTAAACCGATTTGCGTTAGTTAGTGTGTTGTCAAATTTTTGAATAAAATAATATTTTTTATTATAAACTGTAAATAGAACATGGATATTATAAAGATATAAAAGCTTATCTACAAATAATTCTAAAGATCAAAACCATTAAAACACAACTTTCTGCGATAATAATAGGATCTTTTATAGCAGCGTAATATTTAAATTTAAAACTATTAAAAAAAAGTTAAGTCTATAGATAATGTAAAGTATAACTATTTCATATTATCAACATTTATTTTATTAGGGAAATAATGGAGGCAACTAAGCAATAAATACAAGTTAATTATTTAATACTTTGTAACTAATGTGCATACGAAATTTATACAGGGTGGCCAATATATAACTGATTGATTTGAATTGCGCGCCATTTTTGATACAGGCATATCAGTAAGTGGCGCGGTAGTAGTTATTTAAAGCACATGTGTACAATTCATGGAGCGCTACACGATCCCATAACGTGTCCTTATTAATAAAACGTTTTACTTAAATAATGAGTCGATTGTTGCAACTATTCGGAATCTACGACGAGATTTCGTTCGAAATAATGTTCCCAGTGTCAACACCATTCGTCAGTTGGTGCGCAAATTTGAACAAACAGGTGAGGTTAAAGACTTGCCAAAATCGGGCCGTGTTCGAACTGTTCGTACTCCGGAAAATATCGAGAGAATTCGTGAAAGTGTAGTGGAGCGCCCTGAGACATCTACCAGACATCGTTCTCAAGAACTGGGGGTCGTTGCACATCATTAGGCACTATTTTACATAAAGACTTGCATTTGCGGCCATACAAAATTCAGTTAACCCAAGAACTACAGCCTAGAGACCATGAAAGTGGCCGATAATACAGTCATGAAATATATTTTAAATAATTATATTTTTATGACATCTCACGAAGGCTTATGCCTAAATACCAGTGTACCATGAGTACCGAGTTACTAGATGTTTAACCCATTATTGTCGAGTTCCGTCAACGTTATCCAAGCACTGAAACATGCAGTTTTTTTGCATTTTGCATTTTACAGCACCTTTTAAACAACGCGGTAGTGCCACCACGGTCGTTATTTTTAAATAACTACTACCTAGAAAGGCAGAATACTACACAGTGGTTTGCTATTGCCAACTGTGAGGTGACGAGCAATGAAAAATCCGATGTCCGACTCCGAGATTCGAACCCGGATCGCCGCGGTGAGAGGCTGACACGCTAGCCACTGCACCACTGCTCGCCACAAATACTGAAAATAACGATTTTTACCGACAAATGATAATGAGCGATGAAGCCCACTTCGATATGAACGGATTTGTTAATAAGCAGAATTGTCATATCTGGGCATTAGAGAACCCTCGTGTCATCCATCAACGACCACTACATCCTCGTCGAGTCACAGTTTGGTGCGGTGTTTGGTATGGAGGTGTCACTGGACCTTACTTCTTTAAAGACAATGCAGGTAATTCTTTTACTGTCACTGGCGAGCGATACCGTGAAATGCTGCAAAACTTTCTGGCTCCTCAAATCCAAAAATTTAACCTGCAAAACATGTGGTTCCAGCAGGACGGAGCAACTTGTCACACAGCTAGGGAGACAATGAATCTTTTACGAACAATATTTCCGGGACGTTTAATTTCTTGGTGATGTCAGCTGGCCACCAAGGTCACCGGATTTAATGGCTCCTGACTTCTTTTTATGGCGATTTTTGAAAAATAAGGTTTATGCCAACAAACCAAATACTGTAGATTAGCTGAAAAACAATATTACAGAAGCCATTGAAAATATTCCTCCTGAAACCTATCAAAAAGTGATGGAAACTGTAGTCAAGAGGGCTCAGGTTTGCGCGGCTTCTAGAGGCGGACATTTGTCTGATATTATTTTTCATACATAATTTCTAAGTTTAAAAAAGATTAAAATGAAAAAAATGAACATATTTTATTTCATTTCACAAATATTCAGGAAACAAACCAGTCAGTTACATATCAGCCACCCTGTATTTTTAACTAACTAATATACCAAAGACGACCACAGCATTTTTAAAATTATATTATCTTTTAAAATTTAATTATACAACTTAGTCGTAAACTTAATATCAAAATAAACGTTTATGGTCATATTAACTAAATTTATTTTCTTTTTAATTTTCACATTCATTTATGGTTGACCACAATTAAATACTAAAGTAGCTTTCCCAAGTGGTTTATTAAAATAATTGTTATTTTCTTATATAGTTTTTTTTTATATCTCCAATACCCTTTACCCAATTTACTTTAAATTTGGCAATGTTATTTGTTGTATTAAGGGTATAATTTATCACGAACTTTAATACATTTAATAAGTCCAGTGGAAGCTCGAGTGAAAATTCCCTCAAGGAATATTTTTAACAAAAAAGCGTAAGTTACTGACAGGATAAATGTGCGTACAATTTGTCTGCTTTCTTTAGATAAAGCAAATAAAAAACTGCTTTTATGTCTTTTT
The DNA here is from genome assembly GCA_014170235.1 of Listronotus bonariensis. Classification (NCBI taxonomy): domain Eukaryota; kingdom Metazoa; phylum Arthropoda; class Insecta; order Coleoptera; family Curculionidae; genus Listronotus; species Listronotus bonariensis. The sequence goes on along the minus strand of JACEGR010003034.1, from coordinate 87,457 downwards.
TATATATTTTTTAGTTAAGGAAAAAATATTCAGTTAATTCCATATTTTCAGACCATAACGGGACCATGCAGGAATAATTCACGAATGCTGAAAGCCTAAATACTAATGTACCATGGGTGTCTTAAGCAAAGAGAAAGCAGGTTTGCCAACACAGGACTTGGACACTTAAAGATTTGAAGGAGAAGGAAAGGCTTCCGCTGGCACCAAGTTTTATATTCCAAAAACACTGGGGATAAAAGAGTAGACAAAGGAAAAAGTTCGGGGCCTGCCCAGTTCGATCATATAGGGATGCATATGTGCGGCACTATGATTTTCTCTGTTGGGAGTTGCAAGTGAAGGGACTATACTGGATAATTTCTTGAAGCAGAAGCCGTAAAAACATCTATAAAAGAGCGATATATTCCCTACAGCCCGACGATAAAAAGAAAAAGGAAGTCTTTTAGAAAATAAAGAATTATTAATAAGACGACCAGCAGCAGTTTATATCCACTTTAACGATTTTTACTAAAATAAATGTTTTCGTAGTTTTTCGGTTTTTTAAAAAGTTAAACGCCTTTTTTCTTGACAACGAAAAGTTTGCGGACTCATGTTTATATTAACATCTCTTTATATTTTTTGATGCTGCCCTTGTATATTTTTACTCTCATTTAGTCAATCTTCAAAGGTCTCATCTGCATGGGATGTTGCAAGTTTTTGGTTTAGGAATTTTTCTAATAATTTGTTTCCAATATGTTTATTGTATTATATACAGGGTGGTCTCTAGGTGATTGGCCAAAATTTAACTGGGGGTTGCAAAGATAAAAATTGCGATTTAAAGCTACGCGCACATATGTCGGCATCAGACGGACGGTACGGATCGGAAAAAAAGTTTTAGTAAAATTAAATGACACACACGAACATGCAAGTTATGAGTAAACCATGGGTAAATTTTCAAAGTTAGCGCCTTTTTACCCGAGATATAAAACCACTGGGTTAAATCCTTTGATAGGAAACAGCTTAAATTTTAATCAAATTACGCAATTTCTGACCTGTATCGCACATATGAAAGGGTAATGGCCGGATTTTAATTAAAGTTGCTATATTCTTGCAGGACTTTTTAATCTGGTGCCAACCGCTCGCACATAGGTACACTGCTTCATTTTATTTCACTATAACTATTTTTTTTCCCATCTATACCGTCCGTCCGATGCCAACATATGTGCGCGTACCTTAACTCAACTTATCTCAGTACAAAAGTTAATAATACCTGAGATACAGCGGGTCAAAGGTTAATAATTATTTTTAAATTATTTCGGGTTTATTTATTAGTTTTTAAATATTAAATAAACTCGGTATTTAGGGGTTTTCTGACATAGGCCATTCATATTTAATTTAAATATTTAGGTGTTAACTAGAGGACGCTACCCACTACTTTACATTTCTCTAAGACGTTGGAACTTTTTAATGATTCTCTGTATATACCATCCGAGTAAAATATAAAACTCTTCTATACTTTATGCACAATAAATTAATTTGTGTAGAAAGCATAGGACAGGGATGGCGAACCTTTTCGTATCAACGTGCCATTTTTGTAGAAAAAGGTGAAGTGATGCCCTATGGGTGACTTGAAATACTTTTAGGCAAGAACAATTTTGAAGAAAGAGATACAAATAGTAGTGGAGCCCAAGATGCTAAATTTGCAGTTACTTGAGCGTCATAGAGACCTATTGGGTTGCAAAGCTTAGATGATAAGAAGAAAAAATGTTATATAATGTATACCTTTTCATCGGGGCGTTAAGCGGCCAAATCGTATTAAATTATATATTTTTCGTTATTCTTAAAATATGTTCTTCAAAATAAAAAAAATCTCACGCTTAAGCATGTCAAAATTACCTTCTTTTTACAACTTTGTAGCCCTCCGCTTTCTTTACGTCACTTTTAAATTATCAGATTAGTAGTGTATATACAGTCTTTAGCATGTAATTAACTCACCCTATCTTAATCAGACGCGCACGACAATTTCTGATGGATATATTTTTGTCTTTTACGATCGCCCCTGTATACGGGGCTCATATTTGGTGGAGGTATTTAATCGGGTACAAGGTATTCTCCGGTATAATTTTCTGACGCGTTGTAGTAACTTCAGAAATCCCCTCTTGGGCTCCTCTATCATAAGTAATCTTTAAAATTTCAAAATGATATTCTAGGCGTACTTTGAATCAAATCATATGAGTTTTTAACTTCCATCCTTTGCCTCTTCAAAGAAGAAACAAAACATCAACACCCTCGCGTGCCCAAAATTTTGCGTCGCGTGGCCTTTGTGGCACGCAAGCCATTGGTTTGCCATCCCTGGCATAGGAGAATCAAGTGTACCACATACAGAGTTGCACAAAAGTTAGGCTGTTTGGAGAAATTAAAAGTTTGTTTAGGTGGAGTCCTCTACTTAACACATAAAAATTATTACCTATCATATATGAATAGCTCATGTTAAAAAACACCAAAATACCAAGTTTTTTGACAATATTCAAAACGTATTAAATATTATTCAAATAATTTAAAAAAATTTTTGGACTTAAACACCCTGTATCCTGGTTAATATAACTTTTGTATTTAGGTAAGTTTAGTTAAATCGCAATACATTACAATGCTCCAGTAGAATTTTGGCACACTACTTATTGACCACCCTGTATAATAATAAAAATATGGTAACAATTTTTAACTCGTAAGTAGGCGCGCGGGGTGTCAACAATTAGAAAAAAATCCCTAGATACTTCCTAAAACCTCGTTAGGTATATGCTGATAACAAAAAAAACAAAAAAACAACACCATTTATTTAAAAAAATTAACGTTTTTTGCGCGTGGGGGCCAATTTGACCCCCACGCGCCTACTAACGTTATAGTTTTGAGCAATATATATATATCGAGTTGCGGGAGGCTCGGAGAGTCGAAACAGATAATATTTGTCCCTGACAAAAACAGTAATACATCAAGCTTTTGTGTAAAATTTAAACAGCCATAATGTGCAAACATTATATGAAAGCAAATTGTGAGCAGTACCTAGCTCTAAGATATCAAGAAGGAACAGATCCAGAATAAACTTCCCCTTTATTTGGTATTATAAATATTTTAGGGATAATTACGTTTTCTTCGTTTTATTTTATGTTTCCTAGACAAAATGTAAAAATTCTGTTACAAATAAATGTAATAAAAAAGATAATAATTTTTTAAATTTTTATAATAAGAGCCTATCTAGGATAACCATTTTGGGGCTCATTTAATTTATTTAAATTAATTAATGGTAACTTAGGCAAAGTGTAAAGCGTACTTATATATAATAAAATTCAGTTTTTGCCTTTCTCGCATTGGCGTCCCATAATTAGCTTTAAAAAATTTAAAGACAGTGACCCTAACTTTTTATTTATTTATTTATACATTGAAAGAAAATGCTCTCATATAAAAATATAATTTAGCAGTTAAAAAAAATTAAAGAAAAAGTGACAATTCGATGTTTACGATTGGGGGTCAATTTGACCCCCACGCGCCTACTTACTTTATAAAAAGACACGCCTACTCTCAATATAAAAAGGCACGCGCCTACTTAAGGGTTAATTATTTTGTGTTCAAATGCATTGATATTATTTACTATAGAATTTTTGTCTCTATAATTATTACGATAACCTACATTCCATTCCGTGATTATTTACAAATAACTTTCACACACTAACGGTCAGTTTTACAATATTTGGTTAATCTTAACCATAGATTTGTTACCATAAATAAAAAGAAATACCGAAATGTGATTGGTGTTGCCAAAATAGTTAACCCAAAAGTGATGGTAACCATATATTGTGGAACCGGGCATAAGTCTATAATTTGCAAATTTAAGTCATGATACACATGAGACGTAATAACGCCGTAGCCCCTACGCTTTACAATAACTTTGCATTATAGTAATGTACCTTTCACATGCAGGCGCGGTGTTTACGCGACAGTTTACATTGCTTTCAATGTAAAACTTTTCTTCGGTGGTAGGGCGTAGGGCGTTCGTATGTCTCATGTGTAACGGGATTTACAAATTGCATGCCTCGTCGCTCACATGATATGAGTGACACTACTATTTTGCCAGAGTACACGTCGCTCATTTTTAAAAGACATTCACGTAGAACTCTATTGCAAACATTTGGTTTGGCGCCTGAAGCAATTTTCCCGATTACAGCGTCGTAAGCAATGTTTAAGTATCTAAAATTCCAGGTTTAACTTTAAAGATATTAATCTGTAAAAACAATATAACTAGTTTAGTAAATTTTACATAGATTAGTTTAGAAATAAAAATATATACATTTTATAGATTTTTCCGTAAATTTTATCAAAACTGTTTTTTTTCGGGTATTAGTCAACACAAATACCTCAAAATAATTTATTTTTAAACAAAGAAAAGTATGTTTGGCTGTTATAAATAAAGCAACAAAGAAAGGCACATATTGCACCTTTATGTCCCACAAAAGGTTTAACATATTTATGTGAGGATGCAGGAATTTTATTGCTAATAAAAATTTAAATTTTAGAATAGCAATGAAGCTAACTAAAACATACATTTGTATCTAGCAGGTGACAATAGAATATAGAAATAACTTTTTGCAAACCCTTGCAGGAAAAAAGTTTAAAAGTTTAGTTTAAAAAGGAATTATAATATTAAATTTTTTACTACTTTTTAAATAATGATATATATTTATTAACAAAAAACAAGACCTACTAAACATGTTTAGTTCATACCTTTAAAAACCAGACGTTGCCCAGTGCAACGAGGTTATGGGACTGCTGGACAAAATTATTATATTCAAAAAAAAAAAATAAAACACATTTTTTTGTAAAAATTCTTACAATTTAGGCAAAATTTCATAACTAATATAACTGTTAATATACTACCTGCAAATTGTTTATACTTAAATGCAATAAATTTTAATGATGCGGTGACATTAAAATCTATAATTTAAAGTAAATAATTATTTGGTGAATTTAGTATAATCCTCACTAAAAAGTTTCTGTTCACAGATCGCTGCGTTGCTGTTTTCGTATAGCCATTTCCAAGATATAAAGTACAGGGTATGGAAAATTGGGCCTTTTTATGGACTATCTCAGTTATTACTGGAGTTATTAAAAACCTAATGTACGTGTTATGCGCTCGACTTTTAAGAAACTAAAAATGGCGTAGTTAGAATTTTAATAAAATTACTTATCTAAGAGATTCAAATTATGTTACAGATACGGTAACAGGATTAACGTCCAAGAATTTGTTTGCAAGGCCTACTTAAAAATAACTTTAAAAAAATAGATAAAATGCAAATTTTTAGTGTAATGGTGGGCAAATTGAATTGGTATGTCATTTTGCCCGTCTGAGTTGTAAGGTATGCTTTCTAATAGAATTTTTCTATTTAGATGGTTTACTTATACAAAAGCATAACAAATAGAGGAGCCTGAAGTGAGGCGGATATGAAAAGGGCCATACAAGCTGTCACAAATGGCGAAATGGGCTGGTTAAAAGCAAGCAAGTCTTTTAATGTACCCACCGCAACTTTAAGTCGTCGAGCTCTGGGAAAAAACAAATTCGCAGTAAATACTGAAAAACACTTTGGTTCCTTTAAATTTGCATTGAGTAGAGACCTTAAAGTTGCGCTTGTCAATCATATCTCAGACTTAGAATCACGGTTTTTGGAATGACGACAACAGATGTACGACAACTAGCCTATGAAGTTGCCGAAAAAATGAAAATCAAACACATTTTCAATAAACAAACCAAAATGGCTGGAAAGGGGTGGCTTCATGGATTTCGTAAGCGCAATCCCCAATTATCATTACGACTTCCAGAAGCAACGTCACTTGCCAGGGCTGAGGCCTTTAATACGCGGTGAACAATTTTTCTCCAAGCTGAAAAATGTCATCCAAGAGCACAAAATTAATAAAACCATGATCTTCAATATGGATGAAACCGTATTGACTACAGTGCAAGTGCCACCAAAAGTGTTTGCCCAAAAAGGCAAAAAACAAGTCGGTGCTCTTACAAGTACGGAGAGAGGTGTGCAAACAACGGTTGTCATCTGCATGAGTTCTGGGGGAATGTATGTACCGCCATCAATAATTTTTCCGCGGAAAAGGTTTAATCCGGACCTATACGACGGCGCACCTATTGGAACGTTAAAACTTTATAACGAGTCAGGTTACATGACTTCGGATCTATTCTCGAAATGGATTGAGCACTTCATAGAACACGTAAGACCCACGCCAGAAAAGAAAGCTTTGTTGATTCTGGATGGCCATTCTAGCCATAAAAGCTATCAGGGTTTGCAATTGGCTAAACGAAATTCAGTTGTTCTTTATGCCTCCCTGCACATTGCACTCATCACCTCCAGCCGCTAGACGTAGCGTTTTTTGGCCCCCTCCACAAATATTACAACCAAACTGTCACTCACTGGTTAAAAGAAAATCCCGGACGTACAGTCAGCATTTACCAGGTGTCCAAACTTTTCAATAATGCCTACGAAAAAGCAGCTACACTTGAAATTGCAACTAGTGCATTTCGTGCTACGGAGATATCGCCGTTTAATGCGGACATCTTTCCTGACCATCTATTTCTACCTAGTTTAACAACAGACGTGGCAGAAACAGCAGTTCCAGACAAAGAAAACGAACAAGAAGATCCTGAGCAGACCCAAAAAATAATGAAAAAGTTCAACTACCCTGTGTGGAATCTGCTGAAGGAATAAATGAGCCTGGACCATCTTGCTCTTCAAAAAACGACGATATTCAAGACATTTTACAAGAATTGTCACCAGTGCCACAAAGTAACGCCAGAAAAACCTCCAAACGCAAAAGTGATGGATACCAAAATATTTCAACCGAAAGCCCTTACCTCCAAAGCATTCTTCAGAAGGAAATTGAAAAAAAACCAAGAACAAGAAAGGAAAAAAAACAGAAACGTTGTTAAAAGACAGTTAGTAGGAGAAGATTCCGATAACCGTAAAAATAAAGAAGATCGAGAACGCAGAGAAAAAGTTAAAGATGTGCTGGAAGTGTAAGGTTAATTCAAGGGAAAACTGAAGACGACACTAGTGAAGAAGAAGATCCATACTCTGTCAGCGATAATGAAGAGGACTGTGCGTGTCTCTACTGTAACGATTTGTTCAGCAGATCAAAATCTAGAGAAACTTGGCTGCAGTGCCAACTTTGCCAAAAGTGGGCTCATGCCAATTGCGCAGGTTTCCCAAGTAGGGCCAAAACGTATATTTGTGAGCTTTGCAAGGAGTAACCTTCGTGTTCTTTTGTATTTAACACTGCATTTTTCATATTTATGTGTTAAATATGTACCTTTTTGTATATATTGTAAATGTTTATATTGTGTAGATTAAGTTGTATTTTATATATAGGTTTTATTCCTATCTGATATGTTGACATTGTATGTAACAACATACAAAATTATTTGTCTTTGTGTTTTTGTATCTGATTTATTTGTTTTATAATTGACGAACCTATGTACATATTATGTACTTATTTGGAAATAAAACATATTCTATTCTATTCTATTCTATTCTATTCTATTCTATTCTATTCTATTCTATTCTATTCTATTATTTTTGTATGTCATTTTGCCCGACTTGGGCGGGCAAAATGGTTTTAGCCTAGAAAATATTTTTCACTCGATCTTAATAAAACCTTTTGAATAAAATCTGACTTTATTACACGAAGATATAAAGAACATCTTTGGCTATCGATTTATATAAAATTGACTGAATTTGGCTTATTTTTTTAGATTATTTCTACAGTAAAGAACTAAGTACGTCATTATGCCCGCCTCTCCCCTATATATATATATATATATATATATATATATATATATATATATATATACAATGTTACATAATGTTACATATATTTGTTATCGTAGTAACAAGGGCCATTAATTAGTAAAAAATATACAGGGTGTTCCATAAGAAAAACATCAAGTAGGCATAACGCAACCCTGTATCGTCATTTTAGGTTTTTCCAAAACTAAGCCCATAACACCTTTATGGTTTTTTTGATAACTTCAGTAATAACTGAGATAACCCATAAAAACGCCCAATTGTGCCCACCCTGTACTTTAAGAGTTAATATGAACCTAAACGCTTTGGATTTTTAAGTGCAAAAACGGTCTTTTTTTTGTTGTCATTATGTATCAATTTTATCCTAGAGATAAACGTAATAAATTATTTTTACTTACCCAAAATAATAGAAACATTTAGCGGACAAAAACTTACCTGAAAAAAAATTAATATATGTAAGAAACTATTAAGTTAATAAAACGTTTTAACATTTATTTTTGTTTTTTTTTTATATAATAGCTTTACGTTACTTTAATAGTTCTCACACTCTAAATGTATATAAAAATTGTCAAATTTTACTTTTCAATCCTATAAAACTAAATAAATGTTAAAACATATTTTACTTAGTAAAAACAGTAGACTTGTTTAAAATAATTAAGGAGGTCAGTGGTCAAATGGTATAAGTGACAATAAGAAATTAACATGTTACAACTAGAAAGCACTAACCCATTTAAGGCGAAATTAAAATATGAAAAAAAAAGAATTTAATAAAAAAAATATATACAATAAATATAAATGTACCACTAAACCAAAGAGGTGCCGTTTCTGGAACGTAACCACAAACCACCGGTCATTTTGACCGGCTGTGGTTTTTACCATAGATAAAAAAAAAAGAATTTTCCTTTTTCAATACATCGTGCGGTAAATTCAACATTAAAATTTCGCTTTCTTAGTTGTTTTACTCTTTTTACGTGGTTAAGGGATAAATAAAATATGCTGCACTGTGTACTCAATTTAACAAAATGTCACTTGTACCTTGAGTACCAGAGCCATTTTTCCAATCCCGGGCTTCCGGTACTGGCCACGGACAAGCACGGATTCTCGGGATAGTCCTGGGATTTGAAAGAAGGGTACAAAAAAGAGACGACTAATCAATCAGTCTCATTTACTTTGAATTTGCATCCGTATAATAATAAACCTGTTACAACTCTTTAAAGTCCCAGAGCTAGTAAACCCTTCGAGTAACGTTGGGCCTGTAAGGCTACAAATTTGTATAGTGATGAGTCATAGCTTGCTTAGTATGTCAATCACCACCTGGCAAACATCAGCCCTGCAACTTTGAGCTGTGAGCTTGAAATTTTCCTAGGATTTAGTTTATTCATAGTAAGGTATTAAAAAACATATCAGGCGTTTTGACAAGCACAAGTACGTGCCAGGCGAACTAAAAGGTGTGGCTGATTTGGATGGCCATATTTTCAAAACAAATAAAGTTAGATGTACCTAATTGGTATTTTCTTAAAGCGCTTTTTAAGACCTATTTAATGGTAATATAATATACAGGGTGCCTTACTAAAATAAAACCTTTTTTCACCCTGTATATTATTACCAGTATTACCGTTAAAAACATCTTTAAAAGAGCTTTAAGAAAACACCACATTAGGTACATCTACCTTTATTAGTTTTGAAAATCTGTCCATTCAAATCAGCCGCACCTTTCAGTTCGCCTGGCAGGTACTTGTGCTGTTCGAAAGCGCCTGTCAATTTCTTTCCAAACCTTACTATGAATGAACTGAATCCTAAAAATATCAAACTTACAGCTCCAAACTTTCTTTAAATATTTTTTTAACCTTTTAAAAATATACAGGGTGATGATGTTCAGGGCTGATGCTTGCCAGGTGATGATTGTCGTACTAAGCATACTATGACTCATCACTATATAAGTTTCGAGAATTACAGGCCCAACGTTACTCTAAGGATTCCCTAGCTCTCCTACTATTACTTCATTTTTATATTAGTCAGTTCTATTTCTTAAGGCTTTTAGTTTAACTGTCAATATATCGAGATGTCAATGTCAATAAAAATTAAATGTTAGCCATTTTTCTTTCCCAGGTGATTTAAGTCATTAACGCGGTCTAACTTACTCTGCCAACGTGACACTAAACCATATATTTGCCATTTTGATGAGTAGATTTTTAAAATTAATTAAATGTAATGTAATTGTAAATGTAAATGTAATTTATATATAATATTTCTATTAAACATATTATAAAAATGTTTTATTCATATTATGTTGGGTTTTACCTTGTATTCTTATGCTCATAATTTAATTATTTGGATGAATTTAAAAGTCTAGGACTTATAATAACAACTATTATGCTTTTGATACTATAAATTGATAATAAATTTCTAGTAAGTAACTTTGGTTGCTGTATTTTTAAGCTAATAAAATAATTTTTTAATTGTGGTAATTAGGGTAGCTGACTTTTTAAACCAATAAAATACATTCGTGTTTTTTCTCACTTTATAGTGAACAAAGTATACATAACAAGCTATATGGTTTAATTTATTTAATAATTTTTATTTTTATTGTTAAAATTATTATAATTGGTAAGCGGCTTTGTCGCCATTCCCGGACCCCCAGAATAAAAAAATGTTGTCTCTCTGGCATTTTTTTCCAAAGGAAAATTAATTTTCTTACTATATCATTTATTAATAGTTAAATTAAAATTGTGTTTATATTTCACAATAAATATAAACTTCTCCAAAAGATAAAGTTTTTTTTTTTTTATTTGGGGCAAACTAAATAAAAGTCAAACATAGAAAAAACAAGATAAAATCAAATTGACAATTGAAATTGAGTTATCCCAGTTGCTGCCGTTAGTGGCCTCAAGTTATCCAGGGATTATATAAACATCCTGAGGGATTGGCAGAATCGACACTTCGTTTTGATCGATATAAAAGAGCACTTAGAAGTTCCGGGCTTAAGAATCGTAGCCCTTGGGAATCGACGGATCATTTTGTCATTTCATATAAAGTTTAGATTGACAGTTTATATCAAGAGATTTACTAATACCTAACGACAAAGCAATAATTTTTTAGATGTGTTTTTAGTAAATGGCGTTTTTTAAATAATGAAAATCTAATAAACCTAAATAAACAAAAGTAGTATTTTGACATATTAATATTTAATTTTAAACGTACTTTTTTCAATAGTTGTACGTTTAAATCTAAATCAAAAATATAAAGTGTGTTTTTGTTTTTATTAACAAGTAATAAGTATTTATATTAACAATTTTAAAAAAATCTATTGAATACTACCAATTTAACAAAAAAATGAATGTTAAGGTTTTTAAATAGTAATAAAATCTACAGAATATCCCATGACAATAAAAACCTTTGTAGTACACACTTAAATTGAAATGTGATTTTTTTCTTAAAAATGACTGATGATCTGACTATGACATTACTTTTGTAAAATCAATTGACTGGTAAAAAATACACCTTAAGGCAGAGTCGTACGCAGGGAAGCCCCCCTAAGAGCCTAAAAAGACCTCTTAAAAATGGGTTGTTTGCTGGACCTGTTATCAAAGCCATATACCTACCTGGATTTTTTTTTATTTTTTATTTGTCGCCCTTTTGCCCCTTTTCCAAAATTACTTTCTTCATACGGCCCTGCCTTTGGGTATAACAACCAGTTACAAAATAAAAAATGGTAAATGAAAGTATTTTATGATTAGAGTATTATAAAATAATTTTGACCATAGGCCCTTGAACCTATGTTAAGTCATATTTCGGAAACTATTAAAGATAGATACATATAATAAATGAATTATTTTTTACACTCTTTAGTAGACATTTTTAATAGTGGTATAATATACAGAGTGTCCCATTTAAAAAAAAGTAAGTTATGTTAATATATTCTGTTAGTTAAATTGTTTCGTGTAATCTTCATAACAGAAAAAAAACTTAATTTTTTGGATTATTTTTTGGGAAAAAAATAAAAAAGTTGTAGACATTTAAAATGTGAACAAGTTAGATTGGATGCACTGTACATAAAAATTACTCAAATACCTGATTTGGATGGCAATATTTCCGAAACCAATAAAGTTTGATGTATTTTTTAAAGCTCTTTTGAAGATGTTTTTAATGGTGATCCTGGTAATAATATACAGGAGTTGATAAAAAGCACCAAACTTTTAAATAAAGCTCCCTGAAAATATTATTACATCAAAAGATTTTTGACGGAGCTTTAAAAAATACCACATTAGGTATATCCAGCTTTAATAATTTCTGAAATATTGTCGTCAAAATCAGATATTTCAGTAATTTTTAAAGTACCGCTATTTTGTAGTAGGTAAAAATATTGACTTTCATTCTAAGGTTATAGAGGTTTAGAAGCTTTTAAATAATGTGCCACAAGACCCCCTTTTGCATTTTTTTTTTTGGAAGATTAAATTTTTAAATTAGTCCGTTTAGAAAATGAACGAAACGAGGGAACATTTAGGAAATGCACTGTATAAAAACAATAATAAGAAACACTTACACCTAATAAAATAATTTTATTTTATTTTGGTAATTGCCCGATTCAATACATTTGATAATTCAAAGATTTCACCCACTTAAAAAAAAACGAATAATTTAAATAAATATTTTAATTGCCATATTTATTTAAAATTACTTTCTTCTTATTTTAAAATTATATTTTAAAAATATATTTATAGCAAGAACCCACAAACTGACCACTTAGATTGCATATAAGCAACCCATTTTTCTTTGTCAGCCTAGACTTTATGCCAAATTAAACTTTCTAAAGCATTTATGGATATTTTTGCGTTTTATGCTTTTCATTGTAAAAGACCCTCAATTTAAATATTTTGTAAACTGGAACACGAAATTTATTCATTACCTCTTTTTAAAACGCAAATTTTAGGTTATGCACGGCAGTAAACAATAAAATAAAATATTTTATGTCTTTAAAAGTTTATTTAAATTTTTTAAACAATTACTGACAAAAAAAGGACACACATCATTTTGTATGTATATTATGTTATTAAGACATTTTTTTAATATACCTCTGCGTGTCCAGGAATTCAAAAAAGCAATAATGACATTTGGCTGGTCGGGTAAAAGGGTCATTATTAAAAATGAAATTAAATTATAAAAAATTTGCTTAGCATGATGTTAAATTAGGTTATTAAAAAAATGTGAAAATTTTGAATTTTTTTTAGGAAACTTAAAAATATTTGTTTTTTGTTTTGGTAATTAACCAATGTATTTTTTTTGCTTAATAGTAACTTTACTAACCATAAAGTGACGAACGAATTTGATTTTCTTATATTGTTTGTGTTTCTACACTTAAAACGATCTTGTAGTTCTTAGGGCAGTGGCAAGCACAGTCACTTGTGGTCGCCACCGGTGGCCGCCACACGCTGCTGGCTAAACTTTTCATGCAGTTTAAATAGATACGACGCAGACTTGGCATTCGTGGTGGCTAATTTAAACTACAAGCTACGGCAGCCGCCATGTCTCGCTGCTTGTAGTCGGCGGCGAACAGTTTTTAGTCAGCAACATGTGGAGGCCACCGGTGGCGACCACAAGTAGCTGTATTTGCGACCGGCTCATTTAAACTGCCTGAAAAGTTTATTCAGCAGTGTGCGGCGGCCACCGGTGGCGACCACAAGTGGTTGTTTTTGCTACCGGCCCTACATTTTCCAACATTCTAATGGCCCTCTTCGAATTTGAGTCACCCTTTATCACTCAGTCTACACTAGTACAGTCGACAATAAAAAGGAAAACTTGTCAAAGATTTTTCCTAACAAAGCAAGATTTTTATAGGTATCTTTAAATTAAAGTGTGAAAAATAATATTAAAATTGGGTAACTAAAAATTATGTTACACAAAACAAAAAATAATTATGTAGCTGATAAAAGAAATATCATAAAAACCAGATATTGTAAAGATAAGAATAATTAAATTATTAATAATTTTTACTCAGATAACGATAACAATACAGATGTTATGAAGAAACACTAAACCTAATAAAATAATTTTATTTTATTTTGGTAATTGCCCGATTCAATCATTTGATAGTTCAAAGATTTCACCCACTTAAAAAAAAAACGAATAATTTAAATAAATATTTTAATTGCCATATTTATTTAAAATTACTTTCTTCTTATTTTAAAATTATATTTTAAAAATATATTTATAGCAAGAACCCACAAACTGACCACTTAGATTGCATATAAGCAACCCTTTTTCCTTTGTCAGCCTAGACTTTATGCCAAATTAAACTTTCTGAAGCATTTATGGATATTTTTTGCGTTTTATGCTTTTCATTGTAAAAGACCCTCAATTTAAATATTTTGTAAACTGGAACACGAAATTTATTCATTACCTCTTTTTAAAACGCAAATTTTAAGTTATGCACGGCAGTAAACAATAAAATAAAATATTTTATGTCTTTAAAAGTTTATTTAAATATTTTAAACAATTACTGACAAAAAAAGGACACACATCATTTTGTATGTATATTATGTTATTAAGACATTTTTTTAATATACCTCTGCGTGTCCAGGAATCAAAAAAGCAATAATGACATTTGGCTGGTCGGGTAAAAGGGTCATTATTAAAAATGAAATTAAATTATGAAAAATTTGCTTAGCATGACGTTAAATAGGGTTATTAAAAAAATGTGAAAATTTTGAATTTTTTTTTAGGAAACTTAAAAATATTTGTTTTTTGTTTTGGTAATTAACCAATGTATTTTTTGCTTAATAGTAACTTTACTAACCATAAAGTGACGAACGAATTTGATTTTCTTATATTGTTTGTGTTTCTACACTTAAAACGATCTTGTAGTTCTTAGGGCAGTGGCAAGCACAGTCACTTGTGGTCGCCACCGGTGGCCGCCACACGCTGCTGGCTAAACTTTTCATGCAGTTTAAATAGATACGACGCAGACTTGGCATTCGTGGTGGCTAATTTATCACTCAGTCTACACTAGTATAGTCGACAATAAAAAAGGAAAACTTGTCAAAGATTTTTCCTAACAAAGCAAGATTTTTATATGTATCTTTAAATTAAAGTGTGAAAAATAATATTAAAATTGGGTAACTAAAAATTATGTTACACAAAACAAAAAATAATTATGTAGCTGCTAAAAGAAATATCATAAAAACCAGATATTGTAAAGATAAGAATAATTAAATTAATAATAATTTTTACTCAGATAACGATAACAATACAGATGTTATGATAAATAAAATAATAATCATAACTTACGCTATCTGAAAAGGCAAAGTTCATCCCTTGTTAAAACAAGGATTGGTCTTCCACTTAACCTTTTAACTAAATATCAAGACAAATTAGCTAAGATATGTTTGGTATGATATATTATATGACTTAAATAAAAGGGAATTGACAAAGCTAAAGTTTTTAGGAATACTGAGATTAAAAACTAAAAATAATTTATCACAAAAAAAGTAAATGTGAAATATCTTGAAATAAGAAACCCAAACAAAAATGTTAACCACTGAAATTATATATTTTTTAAACCTATTTTTCTGAAAAAAAATCTTTTGAATAACATTATCACTATATGAGCAAACAGTTTTAGAAGATCGGCCAGTAGTAGAATAACAAAACTAGTACTTTTAGTCACGCATGTTTACATGCCGGTATTTATTAAAGATATGTTCTGTAGTTCGGCGAATTTATTTAATGGATGGTATTTATTTAGGTACACGCCAAAAATTAAATTAAAAGTACTAAAAACCCAAAAAAATTAAAACAAGTGAAACAGATGATTAAAAATCGACCTTTTGGTGGCAAATTTGCCACCGTTGTCAAGACAAATTGAATAAAAAATAATAAAAATAAAAATTAACTATTATTAAGGTTTTAAAATTTTAAAATTTATATCTTTTTTAGGATATTCTAAAATCTTTGACATTAAATGTCAAATATGTTTGTTTGGTTATAGTGTCATAGTGACATAGATAACTGGTTGCTGATGTATTTATTGTTTATATTACAAAATAGGTGAATAGTTAGTTAATCTTTAGTCTTCCTGAAGATACTTCAGTATCAAGCAAAGGCAACCAAGTGTTATTTAAATTAACTGAAATTGATGCTACACAATTATCTTTATTTAATAATATATACGCACTTTCTTTAATTTTGCGTTTTTTAGAACAAGTTTCCTTTGCTAAAATGCTCGAAGCATTCCAGTTTATTCTGTGATTGTTATCAAATGCGTGTTGTCAGATTTTTGACTTAGGAAAATTCTGTGATCTGTGCTCTTTTATGGGTTTGGCTAATGGTCTCCAAGTTTCACCTATATAAAACTTATTACATTCGCAAGGTATTTTATAAATGACATTTTTTGTATTTTCATTTAAGTTGTATGGTTTTGTTTTTATTAATTAAGATCTGATAGTGTTTTGTGTTTTAAAGATTGTGCGAATATTAAATTTATGTCCTATTTGTTAAATTTTATTTGATAGTCCGGGAATGTGTGGTAAAAATAAATCTGTAATAGGTCTATTTTGATTTTGTCTTATAACTGGAGTTTCAAATTCAAGAAAAGAATTATATATAAAATCAAGAGGATAATTATTTTGAATTAACATATTTTTTAAATAATCTTTTTTAATATTTATATTTTCATTAGAACAAATGACTTTAATTTTATTAAATAGACTTTTTACAACTCCCTTTTAACCATTATTGGGTGATTTGAGTTAAAATTTAAGTATCTATTTGTATGTGTAGGCTTTCTGTAGATTTTTGTTTCAAAATTGTTTAAATCGTTTTTATAAAAATGTCAATGTATGGCAACGCTAGCCAGATATGAGGTCAAACTTTTATATTTGTTTTAATTTTTTTGGTTTTTTAGTACGTAATTTAATTTTTGGCGTGTACCCAAATAAATACCATCCATGCCGTTATTTAGTTAGATTGTCTCTTTTCCTTACATTGCCCATGTGTTATGTTGTTTAGCTCAACCAGTATACGATAACTTTAACAATAAAATTTACCAAAATGTTTAATGAAGATTGATTTTTTTACATTTTGTATCTTTTATTTAACAAGAAGTGATTTTGACTTAACTGAAATAGATAAGAAATAACTATTTTTTTATTTTTCCTAAATTCTGCAAAATAATTTGGTATATATTTACAAAAAACAATATTAATGCTTAATTAAAGGTAAAAATAATGGCAATTTTTCCCCATTAAAAAAATAATATAAGGGGATGAATGACAGGGTTATTAAACGGTTCAAGAAAATTAAGAATGTGAAGTATGTAAGTAAACACATTACAATATTAACTAAATTTTCATTAAACCCATTAACGGCGAAATTTTTTCTTTAGCAAAAATTATTTTATTTGTTGCAGTATTATTTATAAATAAGTTTTTATAGGTGTTTTGCAATAGTTCACAAAGAAAATGCGTTTTTTTTGAAAAAATATGTGTTGCCGTATGGCAACGCTAGCCAGATACGAGGTCAAATTTTTTTATTTGTTATGAAGTATAAAATTAAATTCTTAACATGTGCTTTAATTTTTTGTAAATTATTCATAAAATTTATAAAAAGCCTTCTCTAAACATATTCTTCGTTTTTTTTCGGTGTTAAGAATCAGTATTTGGTCTCGCCGTGGTATAGAGTTACGTCTAAATGGGAAGTTGATAGCCTACCTGCTCCTTTTTGTGCATCTCTATATCTAGTCAAATGGGTTTGTACAATTCCTTTTGTATATTCCAATTGTGAAATATTAAATTAAGGTCCTAAAATCCGAAGTAGTGTTAGTGTTTTTCTAAGTACGATATCACCACATATCCAGGTAATTTTGTTTTACGAGGTATCGTAAATTAGAATGCAATTTGTGCTCGATCGAGTAGGTTTTCACTGATCACTTGTACTTAGTTACCAGCTATTTTATCATGGTCAGATAATACAATCTTAACATTTGAACGTAATTGTTGTGTATTCAGGTTATCTACTAAGGCGCAATCATCTCCGACTACTGAATTTTCATCTGTGACAACATTTGCAATAGGTGGCTTGATAGAGATTAGCACATGATCAATTTCGTCATTGTAAACCATGTTTTATAAATCTTTTAGCGTAAAACCTCGTATAAAAACAAAAACAAAATACATAAACATTTGCACCCTGGGCTAGTTTTACGAGACAACTAAACATTTTTTTCATAAAACTAATACACATGAAAATGATAACTATAAATCACATCTTTTTAATAAGTTACTTTGAAATTATTTATTTTAGTTAATAATTTATTATTATTTTATACTTACTCCAAAACAAAGCTCATAATTGTCACCAAATGGAAAAATGATCTTTTTAATACGGGTACAGAAAAACAAAAGGACTTCAACCGAAAATAATATCATAGGGTTAGATTCCCAAAAGTAGAAAACCGATGTTTGGCTTAGCTGTACGAAATTGGCCGTTCGATAAAGCTTCTAGAACTAGTTAATGCTTCTGTTGCCGTATGGCAACGCTAGCCGTTAATGGTAAGTCGTTTTATAAAACCTTTAAGCTTAGAATACATTGTGGTCCATTAAGTGCAACAAATAGTTTTTTTTCAACTTTTTAGAACATTTCATTTTTATACAGGGTGATTCCAAAATCACGAAACTTAAGAGGGTGATTCTACTTGATAAAATAAGGGTAGAGCTTCATATCATTTTTTTTAAATGTGATTCGTTTTTGAGTTACAAGCCTTCAAATTTCAATTTTTATTTTGATTGTTTCGATTTATTGCATTTATTTTTTAACCAATCCAGTTGATATTTGGCAGACAAATCGAGCTTTGCAGATTCTCAAATTTTAAGACAAAAGTACTTTTTTAAATACCGCCAGAGGGCACTTTACCTAAAACTTAAAATTTATTTACATCATTACTTTTTTATTTTGACAGATAATGCAAAGCTGGTGGCTCCATTTTATAGACAATCAAAATCTTAAAAAATAAGGTACTTCTTATTAAAGTTGATAAACCTCACCGTTTAGGCACCAATAGACATCAAAGTTTTCATCAATTTCAATCAAATTACCTACATACATACAGGGTGTCCAGTAACTCAACCGACAAACTTTACGGGGCGATTCTACAAGAAAAAATAAAACAACTTCATATAAACATATGCCCTAAACGTCTTAGTTTTTGAACTAGATTGTGTTAAATATTTAAAAAAAACCTTCTTTGTAACTTTAAATTAACCTTTATTTTTAACAAGTAAGAAGAAAGAGCTGATTGGAGCGCTGAGTTGGCAGTCGGAGGCCGGACTTACTGTGCATGGGGCTTGATACCTGGCACACTTTTATACAAATATGCAAGTTTCTGCAGGCTTAAAAAGGAATTTATTAAAACTAATAAATTAGGTTAAAAAAAAAATTTAGTCTATACAGAGTGTCTCAAAAAAGTGTAACGTATCAAAGTTATTCTTTTTTAATGAAACACCCTAAATTTTATGACAGTGTTGGATTCTACATGAAAAAAAACTTATGTTTGTTAATAGTACCAAGTGTCGGTAATTTTTGTTGAACACTTTGAACTTTAAAATGTATTACAATATTAGAAAAAGGCTGCCTTATTATACGTAGGTCATATCGAGATCAAATCTTGTGTGATCAAAAAATAATTTCAGTTTTTTAGAAAGTCAAATAGTAATACCTCTCTTATTTTAAATGGAACACCCTGCATTTTTACAGAACATAATGACAAATAAAATACTCTTTTAAATGATGTATGGGTTGTCTATACCTATCTTTTATACTTTTTCAGTAAATTCCATTTTAACACATTTTTATTCCAAATGTCTATTTAAATTTAAGTAGGCTGTAATATACCTATGTCTGTTTACTAAGTCAATATTGTAATATGTAGATTTGTCTGAAAAAATCGCAAAAGTAAAAGATTTTGTATTATCACTATTTTTAAAATTCACAGACAAAATTTAATTAGTTGCTTATAATGCTAGAGGAAAATGGCCTAAAATGACATACTTTATAAATTTTTGCCTATATTTCAAAAAATAAAAATGCGATTAATTAGAAAAAATTGTAAAGTGCCTTTATAACTTATTCTAAGTCATTCCTTAAGTCAAGGTTCACCTAATCCAGCATAGAAAAAAATATAACTACTATTTTTCATAATGTCTCGAAGTATGTCATTTTAGGCATGGTGTTATATAAAATGAAACAATAGCTTAGGCTAAAATGACATATACCTTCAACAGCCGATTTTAAGGATTTTATAAAGTAAAAACATATGCATTAAATAAATTTTAAACTCATTTGTATTAAAAACATTTAACATTTATAATATGATAAGGTATGTAAATATTATTAAGTGTTTTTTTAATTTAACAACAAAGTTCACAAAAATATCTTCGTTCTAGGTATGACTGAGAGCATTCAGCATGGGCCCACTTCCACTTTGAACAACCTTGGCGTATATATTTTTTTATATTTACCAACCATCGAGAAAAAAAGTTTTTGACGTTAACGAATACAGAAAAATAGTATGTCATTTTACACTTATTACATGCACCTATGTCATTTTACCCAAAAACAACAATTTGCCAAACATGTTTTAATTTTGAAAGTATAAGTATACTTATAGTAATCATATTTATAAATAAACAAAGCAAAATTATTATGTTTTAATAAAAAAATATTAAAATACGCAAAAATACTATGAACCTTCGCAAAAATGCACAAATTCTAAATTGATTAGAACTATTCTGTGATTGGTAAATTAAAAATTTAACTTGAAATGTCGTACAAAAAAAATTGGGAAATGCACCTGTACAGTAATTTTGATACATACTGCAGTGATTATATAACACGCTCAAACACGTTTAAAAAGTCGCTGCCAAAGCGGGAAATTTAAAAATTATGAAGTGTGTCATTTTACCTGAGTATTCCATTTTATGCCAGTTTCCCTACTTCAAATAATACTTATTTTAGCTAAAAGTAGTAATAATTAAACTTACGTTTTAAAACAATCCCACTAATGTGACCTAAAACTGGCTTCTTCCATTGTCCATAATCAATTTGTCAAACTTTTTAAAGCAACTATTCAGTTAATCGGATGGTTTTTGCTAAAATATTTTTTAGGAATAAATGTAAACTTAAGTAAATTATTTTTTACATCCTACCAGTATTATATTATTTTGTTGTTGTGAAAAAGGGCTTTTATTTAAAATCACTGATTTTTTTTTCAACTGGATAAAATACTACTAATTAATAAATGGTCGTTAATATTTCCTTAAAAAATAAATTAATGTCTGCTATATTACAGCCACCTTTAATTTAAATAAACATTTGAATCAAAAACCTTTTAAAAGTGGAATTTACTAAAAAACACAAAATATAGGTATGGCAACCTATACACCATTTAAAAGAGTAATTTATTTTTTATTATGTGGTGTAACAAAATAGAGAGTGCTTTTAAAATAAGATATTTCTATTTGATTTTCTAAAAAATGATTTTTTTTGAACAACCTGTACTTATCTTGATATGACCTACGCATGATAAGGCATACTTTTTCTACTCTGGTAACAAATTTTGAAGTTTAAAGAGTTTATAGTGTTTAAATATACTTAATTTAATTGCACCTCTGCATTTTAAAATAAAATCGAATATCACAAAACTAAATAAAATAGGACACTTGGTGCTGTAACAAACTTGAGTGTTTTTTTATGTAGAATCTAAAACCATCATAAAATTTAGGGTATTCCATTTAAAAAATATAACTTAAATACGTCACAATTTTTTGAGACACCCTGTATGGACTAAAATAATTTTATACTATGGCCTTATTCGACCTCTATCTGTTCCTATTTTCACTTTTTTAAAAACTCCATGGCTGTCCAGCTACAGACCGTGTATAATAAAATCTTTAGCGCTTTGTCTTACAATTAATTTTTTGTAGAGTTAGTTTGGGTATTGAATCTTAAAAAGCTTATGGTACCAATAATCAGTGGTGCATTTACCAGTAGGTTAAGTAAGCTGGAGCCTAGGGCGGCAAATCATCACTTTTTTAATGATAATTTAATTTTAATATTGACTAAGGTATCAAAATTTAAATCATAATCAAAAATGAATGGCCTACGATCGAAAAATATAATAATAATAATAATAGCTTTATTGCCCAACAAGAACCCATTTACAGAGCAATTTACATAGCAAATGATAAAAATAACTATAATAATACTCATATTATATATAATAATAATAATAATAATAGAACCCATTATACAAACTATTCAACAAAAAATTCAACAGTATAAATAACATTTAAAAGTAAATTCTATTAAGTACATTTGGCTTTTCTTTTCAGTTCATTTTTTGTACAATTAAAAATATCACAGTCCCTTGAAATCTTATTAAAACTGGCACACATAAAATTGACCGGCGATTTTAGCATTATATTAGTCCTAGCTCTTTCACACATAAAGGTTACAGAGTTTCCAGCGTTCAATCTAGGGACAAAAAAATTAATTTGATTTAGCAGATCAGGACAATCAACCATACCGTGCAGCAATTTAAGCAAAAGATCATGGAGGCAGAAACCCTCCGTAGTTTTAAGCTGTCAAAACTAAATTTTTCCAACAAAACATGGTAATTTGAGCCTCGCTGTGGATAAATCCCATCTGTTTTAAAGTTTAAAAACTTTAAAAACCTTTTCTGGACTCTATCTATATTATTTATGTGACAATCATAGTAAAGATTCCAAATCAGTGAGGCATATTCAAGTTTCTGAACGCACATATGTACAAAAGAGGGTTTTTAGAACTCTTGAATTGCTTAAATTCTTACTATTGTGCACAATGAAGCCAAGTGTCCGACCCGCCGCAAGAATTATCTGGTTGTTGTGGTCAACGAAAGTTAATTTTGAATCAAACACAACCCCCAAATCTTTCAGTGTACTAGCTTTTTCCAAAACTACTCCCGATATGGAATAGGGATACTGAAAAGGATGCTGCTTACGAGTGTAAGTAGCTACTTGACACTTAGCTGCATTAAGACTGAGTTTGTTTTCTTCGCACCAACTCTGAATGTAATTTAATTGTTGTTGTAGTCGTGCAAAATCAGTATAAGTTTCAATGGGCAAAAATACCTTAAGATCATCTGCAAAAAGCAATTTGTCACACTTAATGACTTAACATAAATCATTAATAAAAAGCAAAAATAATAATGGCCCCAGGTTCGAGCTCTGCGGCACACCAGACGTTGCGATATATTCATTCGATTTGTACCCATTATAAAATACAAATTGTTTCCTATTAGTTAAGTAAGATTGAAAAATTTCAGAGTTGGGTTATCAAATCCAAAGGCCCTCAGCTTGATAAGTAAAACCATGTGCGAAATTCTGTCGAAGGCTTTGGCAAAATCTGTATAGACCACATCCATCTGTCCCTGTTTATCCAAAATTTTAGACAGTAATTGTGTTCAGCATGCCATATTAGAAACAGTTGACCTACCGTCTACAAAACCATGTTGTTCAAAAGCAATATACACACGAACTGACAGGTAGATTCGTCCATAAAGAATCGACTCAAAGACCTTCGCAAAATTGCAAAGTATGTAAACAGGGCGATAATTTTTAATTTGATTACGTTCACCATTTTTAAAAATGGGGCATACTTTTGCCTGCTTCCATAATTTTGGCATAGTAGATGTTTTAATGCACAGGTTGTATATTTTTAATAAAGGTTTAACAAAGGCACCTATGCAGTCTTTAACAATAAACGATGGAACCCGATCCGGACCTGATGTCATCTTATCTTTTAACTCCTTCGCGGACTTAATAATATCCGCTTCAGTTATGGGCTGTAGAATTGTAATATTTTCATTAACAAAATTACCTATATTTTGATTAACATCCTCAAGTCCGTCTCGCGTATATACACTACTAAAAAAATTCCCAAAGCCATTAACAATATCCTGTTGTTCACTGAGCCGCCTATTCCCGAAATACACCTCACCCGGAATTCTGGAAGTTTTACGTTTGGTATTAACATAAGATTAAAATCTCCCAGAATCATTGATAATTGAGGATTGAATATTCATCATATATACATTATAAGCAATTTTTGATTGTTCTTTTATTAATGACCTCAACCGCCTAAATTCCGTAAGATAAAATTCGTTTTGTATAATAATATAAGACAACTTTTGCAAGAAATATGCCTAAAATATTATTCGGTGGGGTCACGGGCGATCCTCTGTTGTCGCTGCCATAAATTCCTTGGGGCAAAATATAACGATCTAACGCAATTTACCTTAGTCTAAAAGTTAACCGTTTGGGAGATACAGGGTATCAAAGTTTTAATTTTATTTTGGTAATTTTTAAATATTTTCTTAAACATTAAACATTTTTTGACCAAATTTGGTATTGGAATGTTTCTTAGAATTGGAAATCGAAAGCTGTCCATATTTTTCTCATAAAATGTAGAAGCCACCTGCAGTACTTTGCTTTTTCTAAAATACCATAACTTTTTGGTGCATTGGTATGATATGACTTTATTAAAAAAAAATCTTCTATATTTTTTTTCTAAAAATGGTATACCTTGTAAATATCGATACGAGCAACCGTTTATGAGATATTTCGAATAAAACGTTTTATACCACACAATATAAATTCCTTACGCTATTTCTGGGCCACCCGGATTTTTCTTATAACTCTATAAAAATGCAACCACAAATTCCTTGGCCCAAAATACAACGATCTAATGCAATTAACCTTAGTCGAAAGGTTGCTGGTTTACAAGATACAGGGTGTCAAATTTTCCATTTATTTTTTTACTTGGATACCCTGTATCCCGCAAACGATCAACCTTTCGATCAAGGTAAATTGTATTAGATCGTTGTATTTTAACCCAAGGAATTTGTGGTAGTATTTTTATAGAGCTTTGAGAAAATCCGGTGTGACCGGATAAAGCTTAAAGGATTTATTTTGTGTGATATAAAACGTTTAATTTAAAATATCGTATAAACGGTTGCTCGTATCGATATTTATCGGGCATACCATTTTTAACAGAAATTAGAGCAATTTTTTTTCTCTATTAAAGTCGCCATATACCAATGCACCAAAATGTTATGGTAAAAAAAGCAAAGTACTGCATGTGGCTTCCTCTACATTCTATGGGAAAAATATGGACAGCTTTCGATTTCCAACCCTATAGAACTTTTTAATACCAAATTTGGTCAAAATATGTTTAATTTAAAAATAAAATATTTATAACCAAAATAAAATTAAAACTTTGACACCCTGTATCTTCCAAGCGGTCAATTTTTGGACAAAGGGAAATTGCGTTAGATCGCTATATTTTGGCCCAAGAAATTTGTGGTAGCATTTTGTACTGAACTTTTAGAAACACCCTGTATATTTATAATTATTTTATCATTAGTGCCTGCCTGTATATTTTTTTATTAAACTTTTACAATTTAGAAATTACGGATATTTTTTTAAAACTTAAAAATACATTTTTTTAATACTGTTAATAAATTTTTAACTATGGACATAATATAGACACTTGTAATATAAAACAAAATTTGTATGTCTGTAAAAATACAAAGAAAAATTAAAAAATGTTTTAAAGCGTTCTTATTAAATACATTTTTAATACAATAAAAGGAAATTAAGCACTTATTTAAATTTATTAAAAAAAGCTTTTTCAAACTTAAAAAGTTAGATATCTCAGAAACACTAAAGGTGCTCGCCCACTTAGACGAAGCGTCGCGTCAAGAAAAATTCGCCGAGTTGCTTAACATGTAATTAAATGGAACCCCGCCAATATAAGCTGCGCGGCCCGTCCATATTGGCGAGCTTCCAATTAAATACATGTATACTTGTCTAAAGCAATTTTGAATCGTAGCGACGCGTCGCCTAAGTGGGCGAGCACCCTAACTCGTAGATTCGATTTTTGCACAAAAATGTAGTTGATATAGTTATTATTTATCAAAAAAAAAAAAAAAATTGTCCCAAAATCTAATTATAAGTGCCTTGTGGTTATTTCTTATTAACACATAAAATGCTTTTACCCATTTTGCATTAAAATAAATTACTCAAATATACTTAAGGCTAATTTTAATTTTTTCTAACTAAATACAAATAAAATTTAAAAACTACTAAAAAAATGCTATTGAAGAGAAATTTAGGAATGTTAGGGATCCCTGGACCATTTTTCCAAGTCATTACTAACAAGCTAATCTTTTTGTGTAGCTTCATTTTGACGAGATGCCTAATTTTTTTCTTACAACAATTTTTGTTTGTGGTAGCTTACAGGGGCGTGTTAGTTTGATAGATGTATTACAAACAAAAATTTTATCTGTAATTTTTTTAAATAATTAGCTAAATAAACCAAAAATAAAATTGTCCTACAAATTGTAAGGTTTCCCTACTAACAACACGTGTGGTTAACGATGTCGTGAAAAATGGCTACTAAGCAGCTGTTTTTTTTCTGTTAATTAAATAATATTTAGATAAATTAACAGCCACATTGTTCTACATATTGCGTGGTACGTCATCCTGGTTTTTTAATATTTATCAAATCCAAAAATTTAGCCTCTGCTACCACCAATGAAATTGTTGTGTAAAAAGTTGGGCCTTTTGTCACAATGAAGCTATTTACTAAAAATTTCTTGTTTAATAATGACTTGGAAAAATGGTCCAGCGATATTACTACCCAAAGATAATTGAATTTCGAAAAAAATCGATGAGAAACTGTCTAGCTTTGACTCCTCACATTGGCTCCTAAAATTTTTGAAAAAAAATGTTTAAAAGGTTTTAAAGCCAGCTTATAATTTGATAATATATTTTTTTCTGTGTATTTTAAAGCTTGTAGAGCAATATAGGTTTTTTAATCCATTTTAATAGGAAATAACCACAAAGTACTCAATATTTCTTTTAAAGACCATTTTTCGTGGAAAGATTATTACATAAACTATATTTTCTAAAAAAATTGAATATCTGTGAGACATCCTTCCTAATATATCTAACTTTGTCCAATTTTTTTAAAACTTTCCATAGTGCGACCCACACGCGTAAATTAAAAGCACTTTTACCGATATTTTTATCGAAAATTTAAAGTAACAGAAGGGTTACATAGTTACCTTTACACAGGTAAAGTGTATTGAAGCTTTTTCTGTTTAAAGTGGGTTGCCTGTCTGTACTAATTTGAGCGTGCATACGCTTCTCAAAGGCTGGCTTCCGGTTTATATGTAGCGGCTAATTCAATTTCGTTACACTTTGCGCCTTTGGATGCGGCAAAGTGGAAAAGCACATCATGTTACTGTCGGCAAAAACGCTCTTGCTCTCTATTTTGCTGTTTTAGATGAAAAGGTCTATTGATGGTTTGTAAAATAAATAAAAATATTTATTGGTAATTTAATAGGAGTAATTTAAATAAGGCAATGGCTAAACGACATCTGGCGGCATTGCTCAGTTATAAGAAGAGAAGTGCAATCCGCCGGTTTTATTTATCTTTATATATGAGTACCGCCAAAAACTTAATTGCTTCGACCGGCGGTTTTTACTTATTTTATTCGTAGATGCCGGCGTTCAAAGGTAATGTTTGTAAAAACTCTCAAAAATCACATAAAATTAGTAAAGTAGTATGGTTGGGCATTTTTAGGGTGTTTCTCGACAACTGTTCTAGCCCCAGATGTACATGTATGCATAATTTAACCAGAAGTGCCGCCGATGTACCGATCATTGGCGGCACTTTTGAATAAATTTTGCATACGTGTACAGGTATTTTATTTAAGAGAAAAATTGCATAGTTTTTGACTTTACCCATATTTTTAAAGAAGTTTAAGATTTCCAACCGATGTATTTTAGCTCAGAGAATTAAAAATCGTATTAAAAAAATGCATAAAAAGCAAAAGTCTTACGCCATAAATGTTTTATTTTGTAAATGAGACACCATATTTATTATTATATTTTTTAATTCTATATTCAATTCTTAGTGCTTTTATTAAGGGTACTACACGTTTATCTTTTACTGTTTTTGAGCTATTGACGCTTAAAAGGTTACATTTTTAGCTAATTTATTTAAATATCTTAATAATATAAAATACAAGTAATGCAGGTGATTACCTCATACTTCAAAGTCATTTTTTTATTGCATTAAAAATTATTAATGTATCTTGCTTTAGTGGCATCCGTATTTTTTATCTAACGAATAATTCGTTATAAAAACTAGTATTTAAATCAACCAATAGGTAAAAATTTTAATGAATCTAAAGTATTTGGTAATCACCAGTATTACCTTTTTTGTGTATTGATATAATATTTAATTAAATAACTCAAAAACAGTTAAAGACAGACATGTGGTATCTTTAAAAATACTTAGATTTATGTAAAGAGTTTAAAAAATATAATTATAAATATGGTGTTTCATTTAAAAATGCAACATTGATGGCATATTTTTTTGTTTTTTATGCAATTAATTTTTAGTACAATTTTTAAATTCTCTTAGCGAAAATACATCGATTGGCATGGCTTGACTTTATAAAAAAATATGGGAAAAGTAAAAAATATGCCATTTCTTCTCTTAAATGGAATACCCTGTACATCAAGGGCTAAACAAGTAAAATCGACTAAAAAGGACGCCAATTTAGTTTTTTCTTGGGTGTCGCGACGCTTTTGATGTTTTTCTCGACAGGCATTTTATTTTTTAATAAAACGACTAACAAACATAATTCTAAGTTGTATAAAAATTAAGTTTATTTGTAGATTTGATATCGTCTAAAAATTTGTTTAAAAATATTTATTTCTTTTTTTTGTCCAAAATTTAAGATTAAATTAAGACAAAATTTGCAAGGACGGGATGGTTATTATTGTGGAATTTAGATAATATATATATATATATATATATATATATATATATATATATATATATATATATATATATATATATATATATATATATATATATATATATATATATATATATACATATATATATATATATATATATATATATATATGTATATTAATTTTTATGTATTGTAGTGTAGATCAATAAATATTTATTAAAATCGCAAATTAATTGCTATATCAAAAAAAATATATATTTAGTACAGGGTGTGTCCGAATTTCGTTGCAATTAGTATCTTGGTTATTATAGAGTTAGAGACTAGAGTTATCGCGAACTGTCGATGTCGCTACTTTTTGAAGGAACGAAAGATAACATTAAAATATTTTTTATGGCTTTCTTAGTTCTTGATATACAGGGCAAATTTTTTTTTCTATTGGATCATCCTCGTATTTTAATTGTCTTTTTACTTACAACAAAGGTAAAAACTGATGAAAATGATAACCAAAGAGGTCCCATTCTTAAATGATTTCGCCTTACCAATATAGAGCATATCTTCATTTTGTAGATATTTATTTTACGTAGGATCCAGTAGTGTAATTAAATTTTTTTAAATGTTTTAGTTTTTAAGATACGAACCAAACATATTAATTTTCTTATGGTATATTTTTAATTTGTTAAAGTAAATAAAAACTTTGAAAAAATATAAAATACCTAATAGTAATTATATTTTTTAAATTTAAAATTGAATCTCGCATAGTGGGTCATGATAAAGACTTAATAGCCAAAGAATAAAGTTAGCCCTTAGTTCATAATTTGGTAACATTATATAGCAGAATCTAGGTTTTAATTTTTTTATATAAAATTTTTCCCCACCCAGCACCCCTATTCACCCGTCGTTTTTGCAAGTTTGTTCACTTATTAATTAACTCAAAACTAAATATTTTGGAACGATACCACAAGGTTTATACTTAGAACAGTGCAAAATTATAATGTATTTACAATTTTTAGAAAAGCATTTGTTTTAAAACAAAATACTAGAACACCATAAAGTAAACTGATACTTTCAAAATTGAAATTTCAATAATAATTTTGTTAAAAGTTTTATATACCGTTTTCTACTGCTTCGTTTTAAATTAAATGTTTATTTTATTCATAAATAAATACTGACTTTGGATACGTTTTAAACTTAAAACGCAGCAAAGCTAATTAAAAATATTCAGTTTTTAATTTGTTAATTAACAAACTTAAGGGACCGAGGGGTGAATAAGGGTGCGGGATAAAATAGTGTAAACTTAGATTTTGCTGTGAAATAGAAAGAATACGGCAAACTTTATTTTTTGGTTATAAAGTTTTTTTCATTGCCAATTATGCAAAATTTAATTTTAAAATTAAAAAAAATCAAATTAGGGTCTAAAAATAAAAATATAAAAATGAATGGTTGTTGAGCCTTAATATAAATAATACATTAATATAAGATAAAGTTCTTTGGGCATAATAATATGGCTCATTAATGACGGTAAAAATAAATAAATAATAACCTGTAAGATTTCGGCTACCAAGGTTGATTGTTTAAAAATTACGGAGTCTCCAAAAGAAAATGGAATACCCCGGGCCCGACCAAGACGGCGACACGTGTTTCGTCTTCGTTAAGACTTGTCATAGCCGCTTTAGGTCGTAGACACCTTGATGATACCCCGATTGACTATAAATATCCTTTCTGATTACCAGAACTGACAAATATAGAAAACCGGTGCCTTCTCACCAAGAGATTTAAAAACAACCAGCCATGGCATCGAGAGGTTAAAGGTGGTAGGTAAAAGTGCGCCATCTAGTTGTACATGGCAAAACTTAGATATGTAACATACTCTTATGCCAAAAACCATAAGAGAAACTGGCCGCCCATCAGTTTGCGGGTTTGCTGAATTCGAATGAGTAGTTTTGCCAAATGTAGGCCCCTACAGCAGTGACTGAATATATGAATAAAATCATTTAGAAAGCAGTATTTTTTACCCAAACTGCGATATAATATAAAAATGAATGGTTCTTGAGCTTTTATATAAATATATTAATAAAAGATAAAGTTCTTTGGGCATATGGCTCATTAATGACGGTAAAAATAAATAAATAACAACCTGTAAGATTTCGGCTACCATGGTTGGTTGTTAAAAAATTACGGAGTCTCCCGGGTTATTCCATTTTCTTTTGGAGACTCCGTAATTTTTAAGCAACCAACCATGGGAGCCGAAATCTTACAAAGTATTATTTATTTATTTTTACCGTCATTAATGAGCCATATGCACAAAGAACTTTATGTTTTATTAATGTAAAAATAAAATTATATATTTTTGAAGAGCTCTGATCCTTCATAATTTAATAAATATTTAATAATAAATTTACAGTGTGTTTCATAAGAGAAATCATATATTTGTTTTATATCTTAAAAAAAGGTAAAAGTTTTAAAAACAAATCCATTTACAGCACTGAGTTCTAAGTAAAAATATCTACCAAAAGGTTTTTAATTTTGTTGTTAGTTAACGAACGAAAACCAAAAGTCTCTATTTTTAATATTAACCAAGACACCCTGCAATTGCAACGAAATTTGACATCCTGTACCGTGCATATATGTAAATAACACTATTTTTGAATTACTCTGTATTTACCCTAATCCAGCAGATACGTAAACCAAGGTATTTTTTTTTTTTTTAATATTGTTTGACCTGTTAAAATAGGTTAAAATAATTTGTTTGTTGTATAAAAAAGTTAATTTTATATTAAATTAACTCATCGTATTGGACTGGTGAAGGACCTAAACAATATCTCTTTTAAACTTAAAACCAAAAACAAAGCATATTTTTAAATACATATGTTGGTAGAAACTTGTTTCATAAAACACCAGAAGAAAAAAATTGTACAGCAGTAAAAAACAACCAGTATATTAAAAACCTTAAGCGAATGAACACCAAAAAAAAAAATAGGGTTATTGAGACGCATAAAATAATATTTTGACTTAATTATAAACTTATCTGTTAAATTTATTTATTAGAAAATGCATAAAGCTTTAAAAAATATGTTATTTTTAGTTAAAAGTAATGTTATTTTTACCATTTAAAGATTTTAGCAGTTTGGCCGCTACATCATGTTCTACTATTAGTTAAAAAAAATATAGAGATTTATTCCAACTTTTCCGGAATATTCTATAGAGTTATTCCTTAATAATATAAAGTATTATATACATATAGCTTTCAATGTTTTTTTGTTTTAAATAAAACAATAAAAAGGATTTTGCAGCATTGTGCGACCTAGAAAAAATACTCATCTTAATGCTTAAAATTATCTACTGAAATTCTTTTAAAATATACGTAAGGATAAAGTGTATTACCTCTGAATCCTATTTGAAAAAATGTAGAAGACATATGTTGTATGGAAAATACTAATCATTGTTATTTATATTAGATTCTAAACACAAATCTTTTAAAATTTTAAATTTCCCAAGGTAAAATGACACAAATAAAACATTTTTGTGGCACATACTTTATTTAAATTATTGGATTTTTATTTATATTAAGCATCATAATTTACTTGCGACCCATGCTTCTAAAACACCTCCAAATGGAACTATTTAAAGTGCGTTAGATTAAATTAGATTAGCCTGGAGGTGGATTGTATATCCTCTATAACTCCAACCTGTTCAGGTTTATTGTGTGTCTTCCGTTTATTTGTTAGAGCATGTTATTCAAGCCGGTCTTTTAAATCACACTTCACAAGCTTGGAACTGGCTCTTGGGAAAATGTTGCCACTTTAGGTTTATTCACACCCAGCCTTGCAAACCGCAGACGACAAAGGGCTTCAAAATAGCACCATAGTGTTAAGCAGTTTCTTCTTTCTTCTCGCAGAACCTGCAATGACCTGTTATTTAACCCACTAATATTCTTACCCCATTTCCGGTTGTAGTGCAAAAGGTTATTCGTAAATTCTGACGAGTATGCCTTAATGAAGCTTGACGCTGTCCTTGTGTTCTTATCCACCAGCCCTGGGATTCCCTCATGATCCATGATTTAATAGATGACCCTACTTGGAATAACGAAATTCTACAATAGGACTTGGGACCCAACATTGTCCTGCCAGCCATCTTTTTGCCAATTTATCAGTTTCCTTATTGCCTTCGTAGCCCTCGTGTCCTCGTACTTAGGAAATAGTTAGCTTGTTGGACGCACCTACCTCTTCATAAAATTTTGTATTTCTTAGTTTTGGACCATCCGAACAGTTCTCTCAAAATTTCGTTTTAAAATTCAAACATTTTTGTTTCATGTGTCCTCTTGTAACACCTATCCTGCGACACACTGTATAGGGTTAGGGATTAAAAATTTAAAATTGGGGTCATCTTCGGTTAAACCAGAAATAATAAAAAGTTAGAAATATGCAAAAACTCTCCTCTTTCCATAAAATTTACTGATATCCAGTCTCATTTTAATATGTCTTCTTAATCTATGAGTTTTGGCTTCTTTAATAGATTGGTTATATAGTTTAAAAAATAATAATACAGAATGCCTAAAAAATAATATTAAAATTGAAATGAAGCAAACTATCAAAAATTATGTTTTTTTTTACGAAAATTCATAAATTAACCCATTAAGGACGGACCTTATAAAATTGCTGTCTAATTTTTTGTACTTAAATAAAGTAATTTAAATATAACACTAACCTTAAAAAAATCTAAAAAAAAGTGTTGTTGCTAAATGGCAACGCACGTCTCCTGCTTGACCACTATATTTAAAACATTTAAATATAGTATTTTTTTCTGCAGATGTATTTATAAATTAATTATTTAATTTTATTGTGACGTTGTGTAAAAGCCGCTATTATAAGGTAAAAT
The DNA here is from genome assembly GCA_014170235.1 of Listronotus bonariensis. NCBI lineage: Eukaryota > Metazoa > Arthropoda > Insecta > Coleoptera > Curculionidae > Listronotus > Listronotus bonariensis. The sequence goes on along the minus strand of JACEGR010003034.1, from coordinate 53,881 downwards.
ATTACATTTAATGCTCATAGAAAGGTGGAAGCTCAAAGCAAAATGGGCGCTCAGGTCTCGCTACGCTTACGGTCTGATCAAATATTTTACATGCTTTTTAAATAAATGACCTTGAATGACATTCAAATAGCATGTCAAATATTTGACTTTACTGTGACCGTACCAAGTCTTGAGCGCCTAGTGTGCATTGACATTAGGATGTCAGTTTAATCTGATTTAAACCAGCAATCTGATTTAAACCGGCAAAAGGCTTTACCCCTATTTTTTGCGTATTTCTCTACGACACTATTGTATATTCTTGTCCGTTAAGTCAGTTCCTTTATTAAAGAATTGCACTTTGCGCTTGCAAATAACCTGCCTATTAAAATTGTTTTTTTTTAGATTAAGATAATCGCTTTACCGGGTTTAGGGGTTCGATGTAAAAATTTTAGTATTTTCCTAATACCTATATAAATTTGACATCTAATTTTGTGTAACTTATTGAAACAAGACATAATAAAGTGATCCTCAAAACACAAATTATTTTTTAAACTAAAAGTAACTGACTAAATCAATAAAATATACTTTTTTTTTTGTTTTTAAGGGCCATCATTGCCAAACTAGAATACGTTATATAAAACCTAACATTAAATCTGCTGCTTATCCGCTATCGCCATATAAAAATAATTAATTAAAAATAATTTGAGAAAAAAAACTTCTAGAAATAGAAAACTTGCCCTGACTGAGACCTGTTCATATTTTTAATGGTTAATAAGGTAAGATTATAAAATATAGAAGTTTTTATTTGTTTTAAAAATAATATTTGTACCTTTTTTTTAGTATTCTGTATTTTAGTTTTAATAAACTTTACAACAAATTAATTAAAGACAGTTCTATTGTACAAAAATTTTTGTTTAAAATTAAGAAATTATGAATTTTTAACAGGAAAAATTATCAACTCCCGGAGTTGTGGGTTCATTATTTAAAATTTTAATTTTATTGTTTAAAAGTTGGTTCCGCTCAGCCTTTTTGGCTAGCTTGCTGCCGCCCCGGAAAGTGTGTATTACAAAAGATTTTTTTTATAACTTTATATATTAGTTTTAAAATATGAATAAATTATAGTGTGATCTGGACACTTGCGAAAATATAGTTGTTTGGCAAAAAGATCTTAACTTAATCTGATGTTATTTAATTGGTAATTATCTAATTTTTAATAGGCTTAAGTTGTCATAAAATCTATTGTAAAAATTTAAATAATGTTCCTCTTCTGATTCTATTTTAAAATTTGATACAAGTTTTTTCAAAATTTGTTTTACATTCTCAGGTTGCCAAAAAATAATAAATATTTTTGATTTTTTTTTAACGGGTATATATGTTTATGAAAAACAAATTACGTAAAAAATGGTTTAGCCAAGTGTTCTGACAAATATTATTACAAAAGCAATTAAAATTAAATATTTGGTAAAAAATGTTTTTAATTGTATATTTTATTTTCATTTGTTTATTTTTTAAACTAAGAAAATTCATAATAACCATAAAAAAATTATTTACTTATAACTTAATAACTGTTAATTATTAAAAACTTAAAAAAAAACAAATGATAGGTTCAATATTTAAACTTTTACAAGGGATTTTATGACAGCTAAACTCTATAAAAAATAAATTAATTAACAATTAAATGACTTTAACTAAAATGATGTAAGAGAGTTTTTTTCTAAAGGAATTATATTCTTTTAAGTGTGCTAATGATGGTATTATTTTAAATTTTAAAATTAATATTTACTAATATAAAAAAATGTACTGTAGACTTTGCGTAGCGGCGGCAGGCCAGCGCCAAAAGAGCCGCGCGAAACCCAACTTTCAACGTTAAATTAAAATTAAAAGTAATGAAGCTACTAACTACGGAAGTTAAAAAACTGCAAACTTGCAAATTTAAAGTGCGGAATTATGAAAAAAAAAAACCATTTTTATATATATATATATATATATATATATATATATATATATATATATATATATATATATATATATATATATATATATATATATATATATATATATATATATTATTATATATATATATATATATATATATATATATATATATATATATATATATATATATATATATATATATATATATATATATATATATATATATATATATATAGTTTAATTATTTAATATTCTTGGGATTAAAGGCCAGATAAAACAAAATTTTCTTTATAAAATACTATTTTAATTTTAACGTTTCGGCTCTCCGGTATAAGGCCTTCATCAGAACTTATTAGTAGAAATTTCCATATCCAGTCAGTGTTAAAATTTAACATAAACACAAAATTTTTAAACGATCACAAAAAGGATTGTAGTATACATATATTACACACAGAGCGACACAATTTTAAAATTTGTTAATAAAGGGCAGCAGCCGTTATGACTATTATTTTTGTTCTTTTTGTCAATAGTAAGTAGAATATTAAATAATTAAACAATATACATATAGAAGGCAAAGAAAGAAAACCACATCTAAACTATATATACATATATATATAAATCTGAATGTTGCCAGGAGCTAAATTGGTCCATTTTTTATTTACTCCACTTCTTTGAATATTCTAGTAAATTGACCAAACAAATGCTTTTAAAGAATATTATTAGTTGTCTTTTACCGAAAAGAGTTAACGCGTTTGCCCAGTCCGACACCCAAAATATTTAACACTGACAGGCTGACTTAAAGCGCCACTTTTATATGTGGCGTTATGAATATTCGTAGTAGACTCGTCGTAAAAAAATTTTAAAAGAAAACTTTTAGCGACAGCTGAAAAATGAATGTAAAACTACTCCTAATAAAAAGTTCCAAATGTAAGTCTTTTTCAAAAACATTTTTGTTGGGATATCATGCACTTTAGGATTATTATTTTTTTACTTAAAAGGATTTTATAGAAGAAAGAGCGCTATCTACACTATTTAAACTCTTCTAAAACCTTCCACCTCTTTTGTGCTACCCTTTGTGTACCATCTAAGTAAACCAGAAACTTTTCTATGCTGTTTACAGAAAAAAGGTATACTTTGTAAGAATGATTCTGGGGAACCTTTTAAGATATTCTCGTTTAGGTTGCCTGTAAAAACAGCGTAATAGGGGCTACTAACCTCTCTCAAAACAGCTCAAACATAAATACAGTCATACCTACAACTATCTGGTATTTAACGAATAATTTAATGTATTCTTGCATATGTTCTTAGATTGCCCTAAACCACTTTAATGTAAATATCTTGAAAACGTTGCTTTTAGTCATTCTTACAAAGTATACCATTTAATGCAAAAACTATAGGGAAATTTACTGGTTTACCTATAGGACATACAAAGTAGCACAAAATTTAAAAAGTTTTAAATAAATTAAAATGGTGTAGCTATTTGATTTTGACAAAAATCACTGATTTACACAAAAAAATTAATAGCAGATCTGAATAACTGATAAATAACAAACAACTCCTGGATACTACTTAAAATTCAAAACATTTTTTATGTAACATTATTTTAACCTAAATTCAGTTTTTTTACTAATATTTGCATTTTTATTTAAAACATGACATTTGCAAGCAACAAAATAATTTTATAAATATTATAATTTAAGTTTAATAGTATATTATATAACAAATATCGAAAATAATATATTTCGCATGAGTGAGAATGTTGTTGCGCGAGGCGATTTACATTTTTGAATAATAATAGGGAGAGCCTACAGTCCCGAATAAAAAGCAAGTATAGATCTTAAATATCGCATTTATATTGAATATTTCTAATAATTTGTAGTGGCAGTAAATTTGTCTATTTTTTAAACTTATTTTGCAGAATATTAAATATTATATATATATATATATATATATATATATATATATATATATATATATATATATATATATATATATATATAGAAAAGAGGAATTTTAACCAAAAAGGTTAGAGTTAGTAGGTTGCAGTCAGTGTTAGTTAAGGGCCGTTAAGTAAAACTCTTTTTTGTTAGCCTAGCTTTCGGAAATCTTTATTCCTTCTTCAGGGCTTCTGTAAAGCAAAGAAAAAGCACATTGTATACTCTCTATTAACAAAACTGAAACTAAAGAGAACACAATCGTCCCCTTTACAATTTTAAGACTTACCAAGGTGAATTTAAGTTGAAAACTAGCATCTTGTGCCGAACAGAACATATTTATATTATAAAACTACTAAAATTTTACATGATTAAACAGTACTTTGATTACAAAAATTAATTTAATTAGCCTTAATTTCTAAAAAATGCAGATAAACTTTTTCAAGACACCATGTTGCCGGTACACGTTTTGAAGACCTTGTCATTTTTTAATTATATAGTTTAAACTCCCATTGAAGATGCAAGATGGCACCAGTCATCAAAAAATTGTATTTTATTTTTATGTGAATATGCAACTGTAAATACATTTCTACGTGATTCGGCTCGTTGACAGTGATTATTTTTTACAGGTCTCTGTTTTACCGACCGCCACTTTTTTAAAAAGTGGAGAAAAATTAAAGATTTCTATTTTAGTAATGCTCCATCACATCTGTCTGCTTCACCCCACTGTCACTGGAGGGAACCAGGCAGATGTAAAACACAAATATGCATCTTTGAAAAGAATCCTGTATTAAATAAAGCCTTATTCTTTTTAATTTTAAAAAATGAGAAAAATGAAAAATTGTGGTGGTTATCGTTTGGTATCTTAACTTAATACCATCTTGCATGTCCAACGAAAGTTATGACTTATATTTTATGTGATTTTGTTTTCATTGTTGAAGTAATAATATGTTATTCTTTGCATTTACTGATATGTATTTATGTCTGTATTTTAGAAATTCTATTCTGTCATTTACCCCAAAATTATCCTCAAATACATTACATTAAAACCACAACTGTTTGACTGTGGAAAACTCCATGGCCGGTGACCATGGACCTGTTCCACATTGGTTGAAATGTAATTCTTTTCCTGCTAAAAACCAAACAAAAAAAAAAAATATATATATATATATATATATATATATATATATATATATATATATATATATATATATATATATATATATATATATATATATATTAAATATAACCATATTTCTACGATTAAAGGGACTTTTGCAAAAAAAACACACCTTTTTTTTCAAAAAAGCACCTTTTGACTAGACTCTATTACAGTACTGAAAATCCTAAGTTTATTTCTTCTATATACAATCATTACAAAGGGTGACCTAATGTGTGGGCGGAAAATATCGGGAAACGTATTAGTGGTACTTTTAAGATACTGTAAATAGTAAAAGGTTTTTTTTTAATATTCTGCAAAATAAGTTTAAAAATAGACAAATTTACTGTCACTACAAATTATTAGAAATATTCAATATAAATGCGATATTTAAGATCTATACTTGCTTTTTATTCGGGACTGTAGGCTATACCTATTATTATTTAAAAATGTAAATCGCCTCGCGCAACAACATTCTTACTCATGCGAAATATATTATTTTCGATATTTGTTATATAATATACTATTAAACTTAAATTATTAAATTATAATATTTATTAAATTATGTTGTTGCTTGCAAATGTCATGTTTTAAATAAAAATGCAAATATTAGTAAAAAAACTGGATTTAGGTTAAAATAATGTTACATAAAAATGTTTTGAATTTTAAGTAGTATCCAGGAGTTGTTTGTTATTTATCAGTTATTCAGATCTGCTATTAATTTTTTTGTGTAAATCAGTGATTTTTGTCAAAATCAAATAGCTACACCATTTTTAATTTATTTAAAACTTTTTAAATTTTTGTGCTACTTTGTATGTCCTATAGGTAAACCAGTAAATTTTCCTATAGTTTTTGCATTAAATGGTATACTTTGTAAGAATGACTAAAAGCAACGTTTTCAAGATATTTACATTAAAGTGGTTTAGGGCAATCTAAGAACATATGCAAGAATACATTAAATTATTCGTTAAATACCAGATAGTTGTAGGTATGACTGTATTTATGTTTGAGCTGTTTTGAGTGAGGTTAGTAGCGCGGCTCGACCGAAGCATCCTTATGTTACAGTACCATAAAGGTGATTTTGTCGAGCCGCGCTGCTAATGTCGTTTTTCGTCGCTCCGACATAAGCACACCCTATTACGCTGTTTTTACAGGCAACCTAAACGAGAATATCCTAAAAGGTTCCCCAGAATCATTCTTACAAAGTATACGTTTTTTCTGTAAACAGCATAGAAAAGTTTCTGGTTTACTTAGATGGTACACAAAGGGTAGCACAAAAGAGGTGGAAGGTTTTAGAAGAGTTTAAATAGTGTAGATAGCGCTCTTTCTTCTATAAAATCCTTTTAAGTAAAAAAAATATAATCTTAAAGTACATGATATCCCAACAAAAATGTTTTTTGAAAAAGACTTACATTTGGATCTTTTTATTGGGAGTAGTTTTACATTCATTTTTCAGCTGTCGCTAAAAGTTTTCTTTTAAAATTTTTTTACGACGAGTCTACTACGAATATTCATAACGCCACAAATAAAAGTGGCGCTTTAAGTCAGCCTGTCAGTGTTAAATATTTTGGGTGTCGGACTGGGCAAACGCGTTAACTCTTTTCGGTAAAAAAACAACTAATAATATTCTTTAAAAGCATTTGTTTGGTCAATTTACTAGAATATTCAAAGAAGTGGAGTAAATCCCAACTAGCAATTAGACATCTCTAGCGAACTAATATATTTTATAATTGTTTTATTGACGCTTCGCAAAAACTTTTATGTTTTATAAAGTAGTATATCGCGATAAATTTGTTTCGCTTAACTGTTCTTTTACTAAAATTGTTTTGAAAACGTTCTTAAAGCAAATTTATGAAATAATTATAAAATAGGTAATAAAACTATTTTATAAATGTTTATAAAATAATTTTAATAGAGCATATTAGCTCTGAATGATTTTTACTCTAAAAGAATTTTATAAAGGTGATTTTTGGATTAATTTATCGCTATAAAAGCAATTATAAAACTATTTTGTTATCAGCATATTACCTAATAATAAAATAGTTTTTTAATTGTTATTAATAAAAGTGAATTGCTCTCTGCAGCAAATTGGTATAAAAGAGAGTAATTATAAAATTGTTATTTTATAGTTTTACAAAAAAACAGTTAAAAGTCAAACATGTTACATAAGGAGGTCTTTTAACATTAAAATATTAACAACAACAATAATTGTAAAACTATTATAGAATAACCTAATTTTTTTATTTCGTCAGACAATATTTCATTGCATATACAAATAAAATGTCGTGCATCAGTAAGTGGAACAAAATTAAAAGAAGTGGTACATTTTACAGTAAAAAAAAAAATATCATCCTCTCCAGCTCCTCTTCGGCGACTTCAATATTATATAAATGGCTCCTTTTAAGTTTACATTTCATTTTAAACCATGTGTCATCAGGTTTTGAGTTGATGTCTTTAATTAGCTTATCAGCCCTATATTTAGGCCACCACAACAAATTATTGTCTTCCCACGAAGAAGGGACTATAGTTAAATTTTTCTTATTTTTTTCAATTGTTTCCACAATTTTAAACATCCTAAAAATGTTTTTACTATAGAAAGGTCACATAGAGTATATGGATTTTATATAATAATGTAAATATCCCTAAAAATACTTACTTTAATTTTTATTGCAACAATAAATACCAAATACCAACTATTTTAGGTTAGGAAAACTTGCTTTGTATGGAGCAATAATAAAACAGTATGGGAGCCTTTTGTTTTATAAGATCATTATAAAAAGCTTTTATAAAATAAAAATGAAAATATGCTCTGTTAAAATCCGTTAACTGTTCTCTAAATATATTATTACAGGAACAACACCAGCGCCACCTATAAAGATTACGCGCGCCTAACGTCGCGTCCAACAAACAAGTAATATGGCGGGTGCTGACAGGACCGGATTTAATTAATTTGCATATAATTTTTTAGACCACAGACTCTTTCAAATTTTGTTCCACGTTTGACCACTCATACCTTTTTACCATATTTCTTATTTAAATTAAAAATAAGTTCATATATTTGCTTTTAATACCTTGACCTTGATTATACTGGGTAGCTACTTTATTTTATTGTTAATAGGCAGCGCCGGATTTACTCTTCGGCGGCCCATAGGCAGAGCATGTGGTGGTTTTTAAGAAAAGTTAAAATGATATTTACTTGAACGTGCCCTAAAACGTCCGTCAGGATAGGACTTACATGTTAAATATGCAAATTTTAAAAGCTTATATCTCGAAATTTAGTCCCGCAAGGCCTATTTAAAAATATCCTATGTATAGAGGACACTTATAAGCATGTGTATTCGAAGTTTTAAAAAATTCTAAGAAAAGTGATTTTTTGGGATGGTCCTTAAATATAACAAAATGGTGGACTAGACACCAATCTCGTGGTCACCCGTTATTTGTTAATTTTTTATCAATATAAATTTCAAACATAATTTTTGAAAACGGTGGGTTACTTTAATTAGTTTTCTATGTTTTGATTTTTTCCGTAAAATGTTTTGTTTTTTTTTTATTTTATTTTAAAGATGAAAAGTTTAGGATATTAAGCTCTTTATATTAAAAGCAGTCCTCTTCGAAATTATTTATTTTTTAACTATCCTGTGTTCGGGACTCTAGCCACGTACAAAGTAAACAAAAATAAATATGGTTTTGCTTTATTATTTTAAACGACATTCCACAATTCGAGATATTTTGAATGGATTTTAACAAACATCGTTTTGTTTTAAAGAAAGACAAATTTCGTTAAATTGGAATTGAAAGAACTGGAGCTAAAATATGTAACAGAAACACGATAATGGGAAGTATACTTACAATTCTGGTTTTTAAGCCAACAACGGGAAAAGTCAGGGCCGTGCCTATCGGGTGGTGCAAGTGGTGCAAGGCACCAGGGCGCAATGCTGCGGGGGCGGAAAATTTCGAAAAAACGGGCAGACATGTTTGAAATGGATGGCGGTAAAGTTGAAAATGAAACGATGTAATTTTAAAGTGGGGACCTTTTTTTTCTCTTTAAAAATTTAAATTCCTTAATTTACCAAAAGAAATTGTGTTATGGGGGCGGCCAAAATTTGTTTGCACCAGGGCGCAACTCACCGTAGGAACGGGCCCTGGGAAAAGGGACATTACTAGGGTATATTTACTAATATACACTTTACAAGAAAGCAAAACCCTGGTACTCTTACGGCCGTATTCACCAAGCTCCAACTAATATTTATTAGACTGATAACCTGCTAATGCCAATGCCAAAAAGCAGGCTATCAGTATGATAAATTAGTCGATACTGGTGAATACGGCCGTTAGGCAGAAGCGCTCGTCATAAAATGGAAAACATTGCATTTTATTAAAACATTTTACTAAAAAACTACTGAATTGTAGGTAAAACATATCGACATCTTCATACCAAAACCACGTATCAGAAAAATGAATTTACAGGATAGCAAATAACTTTTTTTTTTTTAATCAGATTGTCTCTAATATATTATGTTGTTTTGATTCTTTTTAATAGTATAAGGGATTGTGAGAAAATGATAAACATTTGGGTTTTGGCAAAAATTTACGCCTAATCATTAAATTACAAGCACTATTGACTAAAACCCAATTTTCGCAAAAATTCTGATACTTGGTATTTAAATGAAGGTATCGTTATGTGATTTACTTTAGTACACCTCTGTCTAAACAAATCCTGTTTAATTGTCATAACATCTACTAACGAAGCATATTTGTTCTTATTCGGACAATTTTGATTTATAAGGTGCTTATAAGAAAATGGCCATTTTGGGAGGCTTTAAAGCGACAGCCATATTAATGCGAATCTCGATCAACATTCTTAAATTAATTTTTTCATATCTCGTAACATTTTCATAACATATAAATATGATGGACTGCTTTGTTTATAATATAGAAGGTCATAATAAACTATTTACCAAAAATATATATAAACATATTTTTTTATTAATTCATTCATATTTTATATTTCCATAATTATTATAATTCGGAAGGCGCGTTAAAATTTTATTAGAATTGTACCATATATTTAACAATAAATTTAATTTCGCAGGTACATCTGCTCCATAGGTAAATTTCTTTAATCATTCATTTTATTACTTTTTGTACCAAATCAGCCATTTGTCATTTTAGTTTTGCTACCATGTTAACAGATTTTAGGATCTTTCTACAACAACTGAAGAGACTAATTGCATATTCACAAATAATTTTGTGTAAATAGAAATGTTAAAAAAACATTTTTATCGTGTAACTATTAGTTCTCGTAGCAAAAGTGCTATAGTTGCAAGTTTGATAAAACATTTACAAAACCTTTTTATAATAGCTCTAAAAAGGTAATTTTAATATCTCATTTCATCCTAGTATCAGAGCTGTTCTAAAACAGTTTTTAAATGTTTTTTTAATTTTTATTAGACACTTATAAATGTTCTAAAAACTGTTTTATTATAGCAACAAGCAACATTTATAAAGCATGCGTCTAACAGAAAATTTGTTTTATAACGCGCCAAATCCGTGCTTATAAGAGCTGTAAGAACATTGTGAAAGTGTTTATAAAATACTGGATGTTTTATAAATACGTTCTGTAAACGTTCTAAAAGCCATTATAAAACTTAAATTGTTAGTTGGGAATAAAAAAATGGACCAATTTAGCTCTTGGTAACATCCAGATTTATAATCTGCAAGCTTTTCTGAGTTCAAAACGATCTGAGATATGCGATCCTTACATTCTGCATACTTAACTTTCTTTAGCACCTACACTATAAATATAATAATATAAAATACCTGACATCACCTGACTCTTCAAAGTCATTAAAAAAAATTCCTATTAGTAGATTTTATAATAGTTTTAATATTGACTTATTCTTTAGACAAGAAAAACTACAGATAGTAACGCTATATTACAAGTCTTAAGAAAGTGCTAGTAAAGCAAAAGATACAAAAATAAAATATATTATAAGATCGTAAAAATTTCAATGACTTTGAAGTATCGGGTGTCACTCTGCGTTACCTGTATTTGATATTGTTATACTAATCATTTTAAATAATATAAGCTAAAATAAAGCATCAATAACTTAAAAACAGTTAAATATAGACATATAATACTCTGATTTAAGAGCACTTTAAATTGACCCGATAATCTTAAAATGTTATAATAAATGGGTTTTTGCATTTAAAAAACGTAACAATTATGGCTTAAGTCTCTTGTTTTTATGCGATTGTTTTTAATTCTTCAAGCTAAAGATGCAGATACAGGCTATCTTGGATTTCTTAAAAATTATGGAAAAAATTGGAAAACATGCCGTTTTTCCTTTTCAAGAAAATACACTGTACCATTAATTAGCGAATACACTGCTTTTTTAATATGTTTATTATAATAAGTTTTGAAAGATATTAAAATAGGAATTATTTAAAGCAACTTAACATAAGATAAAAAAATTTGCCCAAGTTTTGCTTGACAGAAACAATATATTGCACATCATTATTTGTTAAAATGGAGTACACCAGATTTCAAAACTGCAAGTTTGATTTTGGTGCGCATTTAAGATATTTGGTATTTTATAAGTATAATCGAGTTATTACTGGCATAATAATAACCGTTTCTAAATTTTAAGATCAGGTTTAACATTATCTTTTTATATACCCAAATTTTATTATTTTTATTTAAATAAACCAAAACAGCTACATTCATCTAATAGCATACGTCTGGTGCATTTTCTCCAATATGATTCCCAAGTAATCCAGTACATCGTTACGTACATTTCAAAAGAATAGCAGTACAGAAATCCGACCGGCTAAGATGGGTATTCTTTTCTAGGTCACACAATACTTGAAAATCCTTTTTACCTTTTTTTTAAATAAAACATTGGAAAAGCAATATTTATTTGATACCTTTCTTTATGTAAACACAGAGTTTTGTAAGCATTGTACAAGGAAGTTTAGATAACAAGTCTGGTTATGTGGTGATATAATGTTTCAAATTACTGCATGAAAAATAAACAAAAAACGTAAAAATCGATTTTTATAGACAGTAAAATAACTTAACAAAAAAATAATTATATTATATATTAAATAGTTACTTACCTAAATATTGTTTTAACAAAAGTGTACTCGGTAAGTTTTACCTTTAAACCGACGATAGATGAATTTTGTAAGTTAGTATTTTGGTCGATTGAATACACGCCAAGAAAGCTAGAACTATATTGAAATACTGATGCCGTTTTAGTTTTTTAGCTCCTTTTATCTAAAAGATTGCATGATACAAAAATAAAAATAAATCACATTTTTTTTAAATTCAACATTGTATAGTGTATAATTAAAAATAATATGAAAGATGCAATTAAATTAATTTTGTTTCTTCTCTTTCACCTCTTTTAACTTTAAAATTTGTTATAATATTAATAACAACCTGACGTATCATATGTTAGCCATATCGGGAGCACATATTGTACATAGTGTTCAAAGAAAATTTTAGGCTATGGCATAACTTTGTCTGTTACTAAGGCAAGGTTATATCTCCTAAACTAGCCTTAACTAAAAAAAAACACGTAATACTATTAAAACCTAAATTTCCATTTTTTAGGTAGAATCTAAAGCTGTCATAAAATAAAGGGTATTCTATTAAACAAATATAGCTTTGATACGCCACTTAATTATTAAAAACAAAAAAATAAATAAAAGTTTAAAACGCCATTTTGATTTTTCTTTCATTAAAAATGGTCCGCTAAAAGCCTCTGTTTTTTCTTGTTGTGTTTTTTTGTTAACTGTTAATAAATAAAGTAAAAAATACATACTTTAATTGAAAAAATTTAAAAACACACAATATTGACATTTATTATAATACTCGTACATTGGTGTTACTTTCATCAAAAAATTAATGATATTTAAAATTGTAATTTTGAAATTTTTAAAAAATATTTAAAAAGTTTAGAAACATTTTTAAATGTAAAAATTGGATTACAGGTATACAGTGTGTCCGAGGATGGGTGTTACAAGAGGACAAATTAAACAAAAATTTTTGAATTCTTAGTTAGCATTTTGGGAAAACTAGTCGCGTAGTCCAAAACTAAAAAATACAAAATTTTACTCCGATTGGTATTAAACAGGGCCAGTCATAACTAATAGTAAGGAAAAAGGACATAGTAAAAAGATTTTTTTTTAATAGAACAAAATTGTTGTAGATATTTAAATTTTATGTTTAAAATTAAAGTTAAAGCAATAAAGTAAACAAAAATGTTGTTGGCATTTTTTACTGTTTAAATTTAATATTTGTTACTGGGCATACAAAATTAAAACTTATTATGAAAATAAAATACCTAAAAGTTTTGGTAATATTTGCTTCACCGTGTCGAGTATTTAAGTAACATGTAAAAAAATTGATAAAAAACACTTTCTATTCTTTAATGCGTTAACGTTAAATTCATTTTTTCATAACAATTACTCATACAATTTTGTTTAAATTTTAAAAATAAAAGTTCTTTACGATAGGTCATTTTTTATATTTTTAGTTATAACTTGCCCTGTATATAACCTATAAAAACAAAATTTTGCTTTTTTTGTTTTGGACCATGCGACCAGTTTTTTTCCAAAATGCTAATTTAAAATTTTAATATTATGTTCTATTTGTCCCCTCGTAACACCCATCTGTCCAACTTATACATTAAAAGATGTTCCTAAACTTTTTAAATATAAAATAAATAATATTACAATTTTAGCAAATACTAATAATTTTCCGACAAAAGTAAAACAATGTAGGAGTATGTATAATGAAAAATGTCAATATTATGTGTTTTTTAATTTTTTTTTAAATTAAATTATTATATATTTTTATTGTTATTACTTAAAGTTAACAAAAAAACAAAAAAATGAGTCCTTAACCTCCTAATTAAAAAAAGCAAATAGCGGTTTAAAATTTTATTAGTTTTTTAAAAGAAAGTTTTTATAATAAGGGCATATTAATTAGTGACAAAAATACAGTGTATTTAAAATAGTATAAAGTATATTATCCCTATAAGTTTTAGCTTAATCGAACTATTTTTGTAACAGATAAAAATTAAAAACCGAAAAAATGGTTTTTTTCTACTTTTCTTAAACATTTTTAAGGTAGGCTTAAAATAGTTATTACATAAGTTATAGTTTTTTTTTTTAATGTCGATAACTTTCACATTAAACCTTTTTAATAGGATTTATTGTTTAGCCTTAAATTGCAAAAAAACTTTTTACTCTATTTTGGTCCGAATTTTTTTCTTACATCGTTATAATACATTTACCAAAAGTATACCAATAGTTTGCTGTAAAGCATTTTTTTGCAATCGCCTGGACTATACTGGGTGACAGCGAGATCACTTTCCGGTTGCATTTTTTTATTTTTTTATCGATACTGACGAAACTTGGCAGAGGTGAAGATATGTTCTGTAGTTTGGCGGATTCATTTAATAGATGGTATTTATTTGGGTACACGCCAAAATAAAATTAAAAGTACTAAAAAACCAAAAAAAAAAATTTTAAACAAGTAAAAAGATACTTAAAAATCGACGTTCCGGTGACAAATCTGCCACCGTTGTCAAGACAAATGGAATAAAAATAATAAAAATAAAAACTTACTATTATTTGGGTTTTAAAATCCAATATTTTTCTGTTTTTCTAGGATACTCGGATATTCTGAAAACTTTGACATTAAATGTCAAAACATTTTTGACATTTAATGTTAGAAGAGTTATAATATAGTCTCCTACGGTTTATAAAACCATTTAAATTGGTATACAAGGTATTATAAAAATAAAAATATTTTTTTATTTTTTACACGTCGTGGTTCAAAAACGTAAGCGTTTAGGACCTATGTGTATGTAAAGTTTTCTTTTTATTTGTTTTTCCTATCGTTAAAAAGCTTGCCACCGATATGTAGCAATATGTTTTGATTTTTTTCATATTGTTTAAGGTTATTTACTTGTTTTGATAGATTAGTAAGACTGACCACACCTATTTTGTAAACCTTAAAATAAGGACCCGGACGGTCCCATTGTTTTAGGCTCTTTTTACGTGTACCAAAAAAGTACTGTTACATATAGATAGTCCACGGTTTAGAAAAAAGATAGAATAAAAAAATTTGTTTAAAAAACTTATTTCTGATAAAAAATTGATTAAAAGAGTTAATTTTACCTATGACTTTTAAAAAACTTTAAAAACATATTTTTCTCTATTTTTAAAAATTATTTTCAGTTAGAACACACTTAACTTAATTTATGCGTAGGTATCAAGAAGTCTTATAAACCTTTTTTGGTGTGATCAACAATTATTGTGATTTTTCTTAATATGGTTAAAAACTCTTAAATAAAACAACAAATAATAATTTTATAATTTGCTATTTAAACACTTAATACCCTATAATTTGTTAAATATAAGTTTTAAAATTTTAATTAGAAAATTTTGTTTTTAATTTGTAAGGTTAAATAAAATGTTTGACTATATACTAATTGCATACTTTATTTTAAATTAATTTCTAATTGACACTTTGATTACAAATTAAAAAATGTTACTTGTTTTTTGAAAAAAGGTATTTCAAATTTTACTGTAATTAAATTCAACATTTTTTTTTTGTTAAAAGAAAGCGCAAAATGTATCCACAAAATTATTTTTGTTATAATTTTTTTTATTTAAGTTTATGATACATTAAATTTTATACCATATATTAGATTACAAATTTAAAGGTAAGTCAAATTATATTATAAGCTTTTTTAACATACTACTATGTTGTGTATATCAGAAGTACTTCTATTATAAAATGTTTCACAACATGTGAATCATCATCGTATAAATTGTACAGCAATAATCTAAAATATGTTAAGTTTTTGTAAACTATCTTATTATTTTGTTTAGTTTGACTTAACTTGTTTATTAAATATTTTATTACATTAAATTAATTTGTACATTTTATAGAAAGTTATAAATTATATCATAAACCACTGTTTAAAATATGTGTTTTAAAACTTATCTTTGCACATTTACATACCTAATAAAAAGAAGCTTGGCAATATCATGCAAACATTGTTAAAGATTATATACTTATGGTAAAACTTGAACCGAAGTATCTTCGAGGCTGTAAACTTTAAAGGGATTACGTTACACAGCGTTGAATTTCCAGCGCTCATTTTAACTTAAGAAAATGGAAGCTTGTCTGTAATAAGGGTTATTATTTTCCTTAAATAATGTAGCTTTGTTGCTTTTAAAGGATATGTGCCATGGGAACGGTGACTGGGTAACTTAAGTACTAAGTGGTCGTTTCGTTTGATGTATGGAGTGATATAAGCTGAAGTTTCGAAGTTTTCATTAAAGTAATATATTTGACCTAATACAATACTTAAACCTTAAAATACCAAAAAAAAATCTTAAAAAACCCGCATCAAAAAGTACAATTACGGTTTTATTTGTAGCTTCTTCAATAATTTTAAAATTGACATACTTAAATTTTAGGTGTGGATATTTATAAGTTTTTTGGTTAAACATTGTTTTAAATTAGTTGTTTATTACTTAAGCGGCTAGTTAAAAACCGTATCTTATAATGTAAAAGTCGCAGTCGGTACAGCAATAAAAAATCTAAAAATATTTAGTAAAAGAAGGCTCTTTAGCCCATTACACTAACAATAATTAATTTTTTTTAAACTGCATATTTGACTACAGTGTTGTTAAAATTGTTTTACTATAATGAAGATTATGTAAAACTAAAAAACAAACTATAATATATTTTCCTATATACCTAAAAAAAACCTTAGTGTGTCCGACTATATTTTGACCCATTTTAATTAAGAATAATTTCAGAACAAATAAAGGTATCAAGATGCAGTTTGCGCAGAAGACCTTAAACTTTTTAAAAGTTTTGTCTCTCTCGTCATTTTAGTGCGACTTTAAGTTAACACACATCTTGTTAAAATTTTTGCTTCTAAAAATTTAATTTTTGTTGTTCGCAAAAACGAAGGAAAAGGAATTTAAAAATGTAATAATGTAAATAATACTCTTATATGCCTTGTAGTTAATTTTTAGAGATCAATATATTCAATATTTTTTAAAATTACCTTAACATACGTTACATTTTTTCTGAGAAAAAAATGGATTTTAGGATGGTAATAAACGTATACGGTGTACATTTAATATAAAAAAGTAGCCCTATATCGGAATGTCACAACCAAATGGCGCGGATATGAGAAAAAACTATTAAAAAATCTAAGGCAACAACGGCATCCTAATAACTTTATTTGTTCTAAAGTAATTCGCAATAAAAATGGGTCAAAATAATTGTCAAGTACCCTGTATTTCCTAATTACTAACGTAAATTTAGATTGATAGCTACAGGGCTTTATAAAAATAAGTAAGATTCATTTCTGTTTAAAAAGCATAAGTTGCAACGTCTATTACTAAGCAAATAAGGAAACTTGGTTTTAAATTATTTTCTAAAATGGTGTTTAATGTCAACAAGCCCTTTAAATCAAAGCCTGTTTGAGTGAACTGGGGTCAACAAACTTTATTACAGTTAAGGTCAATCTAATGGGATAAACCAAGAAATGTTTTCGGATTTGTTTGTTTGCTTTTTGTTTACTATATAGAAGCAATCAGGGCCTTGGAATTTTGTTAGTTTTGTTAAATTGCTTTTCTAGAAGAACGTTTAAAAATTTCAAAATTTTTGGCGATTTGTTCTCTTGTAACACCTATCCTGGGACACACTGTAGATATATCAAATTTTAAATTTTTTCAGATCTTTTTAGACATTTTTGGTATATGGTATTTGGTGTGCCGTTTTAATAACAATACAATATACGGGATTTTTAATATAAAATAGTTACTTTTGTACCAATGTGTACCAATGTACCGCGGCTGAGAATCAGCAGTTGGCGTAAAAGTGCTTTACGCCAAAGGTGCAAACAATATTTTTTGTATGACTAAAATTAATATACAAGCATTCTCTGTAGTTAGGAGAAAATTTCCAAGCTTTCAATGTTTGAAATTGTGATCAGTATCCTTTAACCATATGTTTAATTAAATATTTTGTTGTTTTTCAAAAAAAAAAAAAAAAAAAAAAAAAAAAAATGGGGCAATAATAATTTGTATTATGGTTTTATAAATTTATAAATGCGGGCATTTTTAATACTTTTTTCCTAGGGCGTAAAAGTGCTATTTTACGCCCTCATTTATAAATAAGGGCGTTTTTAATAATTTTTTCCTAGGGCGTAAAAGTGCAATTTTACGCCTATTATGGGGGCGTAAAATTGTATTTTACGCCTGGTCGTAAAAATGCAATTTAACTATCTTACGACGGGCATATTCCGAAACTATGAAAAAATTGGTATATTGTCTTATGTGGACATTTGTTAAAGGATTTAAAAAATATTTTTAATGTTTATATACACGGTGTACTATTTAAAAAGATTATTTTGCTGTATATTTCGATTATCAATTGTGTTTTCTAATGTTTTATCTTAAAAAGCCTTACAGATGGTACTAGTTTGCTTTTTAAATTATTTTACATATGAGTATTACGCTTATACTATATGTTAATACACACTTAATTTTTTAAAAGAAATTGATAACAGAAAATTGTAATGTTTTTTATATTTTAAATAACAACCACACTATTTTTTATTATAATTAATTTATACATTTTTTTAATGTAATGTGCTAAGAAAAGAAAAACTGTCAAAACATCAAAATATAACTTAAACGCTCGTTATCGCAAATAAAATAAGTAAAAGTTCTTCTTTTAATTTGCATATTTAAACTATTTTTTGAATACTTAACATCGTCTATCTATATTTTATTGTTTGATTTCGCAAAAAATTAAGGACCTTTTTTTGCAAAATTTTATTGTCAAATAGGTCACAGTTTCGAGTAAAATTGTGCATAGAGTCCTGAAAAATTTTAAATTTTTATTTTTTACCTATAAACCGTAATTATTTAGATATTACAAAAAAACGATGCAAGTTTTAAATTAACTGACAGTCAATAACTTTTAAATCTACATTGTACATGTACATATTTACTTCTTTGTGTAGACAAAAGTTGGACACAGCACTCTAGACAAATTAGAACGACGAAAAAATCGCGAAAATTATCAATTTTTGCGAAAACATGGCAGTGGTACCCAAACGGTACCACTTACGATAGTGAATTTTTGGTCTTTTAGAGATAGTAAATAAACAGCTTATGTAAAGAATTAAAATAGGTAACTTTAAAAAGGCAATCTGTACAATGTTTAATTTTTCTTGCTTTGTGACTCACTCTATATAATAAATAAAAACTAAAAATCTGCACTGTGTAGAAACTTTTATAGCAGAGTTTGTTTCTGATGTTGGATTTTTAAAATACCGTACCATCCTTTAATAAAAGCCATAAGACCGTAAAATATTGTAAAAAATAAACGGTTTAGTATTTTTGCTTATTTGGCCTTTTTCTAGTGAGAATTGTAAAATAAGAATTATTTAAAAGTGACCCTGTTTTTGCTAAAAATTAGCAACGTTACCCGAACGGTACCACCTACAACAACCAGTTTCAATAGGCTTTAGAAAGTTAAAGGGGCACATCAGTACCAACAATTTCAAGTCGCCAACTTAATTAAACTAGTAGCGTGTTTCATAGATATGATTTTTTTACGAAAAATGGCGATGGTTTCTAAATGGTACAATGTGATGATGTCCAATTTCAATAGGCGTGCAAAGGCTGTAGAAATCCTTAGTTGTGTAAAATTTTCAAGTTGCTCACTTAAAAAACGCACATACCACTCTAAGCGATATAAGCGCTTATAATACCGAATCCTTCTAGTAAGGAAACATTTTTCTGGAAAAGTCGCGTATGTGTTGTGTTTCTGCTCTTTTAGCAATTATTATTAAAAACATTTAAAGTGATTATCGACAGTTATGTATTGCATGTTTACTTTTTGGAAGAAAAATAGTTAGGAAAGAAATGAAATGCAGTTATTTTTAGCAGACACAGTGGTATGCGCAAACCAAGTTTTTAAATATATATTTGAAGCTAAAAATTTGTTTTAAAGAAGTTAATAACTTAGCTTTTACTGGCGCGTAAGCCACGTTGCCGGATCAAAACCTACAATGTTATAGAATTTTGTCGGAAAAATCTGTTAAAATTATTAATGACTTAGCTACAATCTACTGTTCTTTTACGGCGCGCATATCTGATATTTTTCTAATAATATTGTACCACGACAACTACCTTAATGATATTTCCGCTTAAAACAAAGATAACTTTGACGTTATATTTTTAAATTTATAATATGTTTTCGTTAGTGTTGTTAATGTTTTCGAAATAATCTGAAAACGGTTTGCGGTTGGTGATCTTAATTAGCTTTAAAAGAAAAAACCTTGGCCAGCGTAAAAATTCGCGGCGTCGTTAGATTGCATAGTATCCGACGGAAGCAAATCCTTGCTTTGCAGAGAAATCTTAAGCAGTAAGGAGTTTTACCTGTCATTTTTGTAAAAGCTAGAGCTTTTTTACTATTTATATACAGGGTGTAAATTAATTGTTAACTTAAAATACAGGGTATAATTCCTTAGCTTATATTAAAAAGAATAGTTTATATAATCATATGTCGTAAACCTCTTAACTTTTGAAATACATGAGTGTTAAAATTTAAAAAAAAAAAAATTTTTAAATATCTCAGCTATTATTTATGAATATTTACAACAAAACACGGTACGCCACTGTCTGTGTAAATGTGTGTAAAATGTTGTGCTTTCCTTAAATTAAGCATATGAAAGTACTGCGTTAATGTTTAATTTTTTTTTCTGTATCTTGTTTAGTCTAAGAGAAAAAAAAATGACTTAATTGCATATTTTTGGACCACGCATTGCGGGATCTTTTCCTTTTAAAACAAATCTAAAATACTGATATCTGACAGAAGTTGACAGAAATTCCAATATGTGATGCATAACAACAGTTTATATGCCAGTCCTCTCCATATGACTGGACAATGATCAAAGTCCGCATTCATTTATCTTATATTATGCAGCTTACATGCATGCATGTCAATGTTCTGGACTAGTTAAATGGCGTTACTCTCGCCTATAATGAAGCCCTATTACGTCATTGTGGTTTTCTTTGATGTGGTAGCCACGCTGATGCATACCTTATAACCCAATAATTATGGTAAATGTTTATTATATAATGTTACATGCTTAATGTTTATGACAAAAATGGAAATGGTATCAATTTTATAATAAACAGTTGATGGCTTTAACAAATGACGCTAAGACACGCGCTTTTATTTTAACAAAAAATATACAGCGTGTGTCTTATAACAGAGACTAATACCAACTTTATTATTTTAATTACAACACCCTGTATATTATTAAATTTTTAAATTCTTTAAAACATTCCTAACAAATTTCCTGTATAATGTCGTATACCTACCGTTAACTATTTTGAAAATATTTAAATGCTTTTATATTTATTGTATAATATTATTATTTAGATAAATTTTGTTTATTGCAATTTATTTAAGTTTTTATAATGAGAAATTAGGCATAAATGATTTTAACATTCTTTCTTGCTGATAAAGGGAAAAAGATATATTAAAGTGTATCATCCCATTTAAGATTAGGATGTTGCCAAGACATTTGCATAAAGCATTTTGAACAAAGTGACGTTTTTTTTCTTGTTGCTTGCAAGCTTTATTGTGTGTTGTAGCAAATTTTAGTACCCAAACAATTTTCTTTGTTTTAATATAAATTTTGCACCAAGTCCTGAAGCATTTATTGTTTCCAAAACAATTAAGGATAGAAGAATAAAAGACATCATTACATTTGGTCAAATCCGACGATGAGTTAAGACGAGAACAGAAACACAAGAATGAGGTCGGTAAAGATACAAAGAGATTACTCTGTAGAGTACTCTAAAGAATCCATACCAGTGTCATACTCGTGTCGTGCATTTCTTCCTCTTGGACTCATCAAAGGTGCCTGTTCTGATCTTTCGGAAACATCGCCTGACGCAGCAGGTTGTTAAGATAATAACCCATTTCGTTCGACTTTGCGGAACAAATTGGGCTGGGTGACTGTTATATGATGCTTATTTTTATGTTTTGATGCACGGTCATAGACGTATCGCAAAGACCAAGATTAAAGTTAACGAGACGACACACTTTGAGGGCTACTGTTATTACGACTTAGGTCCTTGTCTAATCCCAGGGTATGCAATGACCTAAGTCTTAATAACAGAACAAAATTAGGGATAGGCATAAGACATTCTACACAAAATGTGAATTTTATAGAATATTCTAAAGAATCAAAAAAATTGAATATTATACCGGGTCCTGTATTTTAAATGTCGGTATGGGCCACCGTTACATGACTTACTCTATATATATATATATATATATATATATATATATATATATATATATATATATATATATATATATATATATATATATATATATATATATATATAAATATATATATATATATACAGGGTGTTCAGTTAAGGGTGTACACTATCTATATCTCAAGAACCCTTGACCTCAGCCAATTGGCAAAAAAGTTATAACAAAAATGGCAACGAGGAATCGTCCAAAAATATTTTTAACTTTGCAATGTGGCCGTAAGAGGGCGCAACTGTCAAAATAATAATACAAATTTAAAATTAGACCAAAATTTCCAAATTAAGATATAAGTTTGATAACGCCACTGGAAAGCTGAGTAAATTTTCTATGAATTCGGCTTAAACCAAATTTTAATTGGATCAATAATAAGGATGGGGAAAACAAATGAATGTTGTCATATTTAAATCGCTATATCTTG
This sequence comes from Listronotus bonariensis, assembly GCA_014170235.1. Taxonomy (NCBI): domain Eukaryota; kingdom Metazoa; phylum Arthropoda; class Insecta; order Coleoptera; family Curculionidae; genus Listronotus; species Listronotus bonariensis. Next base: position 31,040 of record JACEGR010003034.1, on the reverse strand, counting down.
AAAATTTCCTAACCAATTTTAATAACCAAGGTGTCATATGAAAGAATATTTTCATCTCTTTTAATAAACTTTTACAGTGACATAAGTTAGTTTTAAAAAAATAAGTTAGATGGCGCTGTTCGCTGTTGTTAGAGTTTTCCTCAATTTTTCTAAAATATCAAACGGATCGGTATGCTTTACCTTACAAATTGTAAGAGTGAATAATAAAATCTACATTTCGGCGAAAACCGCATATCGATATCTTTATTCGTTTCGGAGTTATTGCCAAATAACTGGTGATAATAGAAGCAAAAACAAAAAAAAAACGAGTTTAATGTAGTTAGTATCTAACAAATAAATGAAATATGGATTTAATTATAGCATATAAAAGGTCTGCTTAATATCCAGATTAAAAATTTTTAACTGACTTGAACTAATTGTAACAAATATCGAACCACGAGGTAATGCGTTCTTATTTTTTATTTGCCTTCTTGTTCTGTCACAGCCAGCCATGAAAAACAATAAAAATATTGCGTCTAGTTGTCATGGCAATAAAAGCAATAACTGTCATTTTGATTTGTTTGTTGTCTTGTCAAAGTGATTTTTCTTCTTATTTCCGCTATTAAAGTAAAAATGCCGCTTACAAATGAAGAAGCATTTCATATGTTACGTGTGTGATTTGAGTGTTTTCAAAATGCAGCCAGAGCTTCAAGAGAGTATGCTTTGCAATACCCTAATCAGACGCATCATTCCAGGCACGTGTTTACTCGTTTAGCAAGGCGACTTAGGGAAACGGGCAGAGTCCAACCACATTCGGCTCAAATAAGGTATCGCAGAGTCAGAAATGAGACGAATATCATAAACGTTTTAGCTTTTATCAATGTTGATGCACATGCTAGTATTCGCGAAATTTCCAGGGATTTGGGACTTTTAGTTGGTTCCATTCATAAAATATTGACGGATTTTAACATGCATCCATATCATATTGTTTTGCACCAGGCTTTACTGGACACGGATTTCGACAACCGCTTAAATTATTGTCATTGGCTTCTTAACATGATCAGGGACGATCGTCGTTTTTGGATAAAGTGCTATGGACGGATGATGTCTCATTTACCAGCAATGGTACAGTTAACCTACACAACATGCATTACTGGAGTGATAATAATCCTCACTGGATGCGTGAAGTTGACCATCAACATCGTTGGACAGTGAATGTATGGTGCGGAATTGTTGAAGGAAAGATTATCGGCCCTTTTATCTTTGATAGAGCTCTAAATGGTGAATTATACCTTCAGTTTTTAATTGATGATATGCCACAGTTATTAGAAAACGTGACCCTCGCGACAAGAAGAAATTTATGGTTTCAACACGATGGGTGTCCTGCCCATTTTGCAAACCAGGTGCGTCACTACCTTGACCAGCAATTCCCTTTCCGGTGGATTGGAAGAGGAAGTTTATTTCCTTGGCCAGCTAGGTCTCCGGACTTAACTTGTCTCGATTTTTATTTATGATGTAGAATAAAAGATCTCGTTTACAAAACTCGACCAACAACACGAGAAAATATGATCGAGAGAATTAGAATGGCTATAAACAGCATATCCGTGGCGGAAATTGAAACTGCTGTATCGTCAACACAACAAAGGCTGCACCGCTGTATTCAGAATGATGGAAAGCATTTCGAACACATCAAATAAGTGCCCAATTTTTCTCAGAATTTTGTTTTTGTTACTTGTTACCTGTTGTCTGTTGTAAATTGTCTTTCATATTGACATGTTATTAATTAAAATTGGTTAAGAAATTTACACAATAAAAATAAAATAAACTCGTTTTTTTGTTTTTGCTTCTATTATCACCAGTTATTTGGCAATAACTCCGAAACGAATAAAGATATCGATATGCGGTTTTCGCCGAAATGTAGATTTTATTATTCACTCTTACAATTTGTAAGGTAAAGCATACCGATCCATTTGATATTTTAGAAAAAATTGAGGAAAACTCTAACAACAGCGAACAGCGCCATCTAACTCATTTTTTTAAAACTAACTTATGTCACTGTAAAAGTTTATTAAAAGAGATGAAAATATTCTTTCATATGACACCTTGTTCATTAAAATTGGTTAAGAAGTTTTCAAGATATAGCGATTTAAATATGACAACATTCATTTGTTTTCCCCATCCTTATTATTGATCCAATTAAAATTTGGTTTAAGCCGAATTCATAGAAAATTTACTCAGCTTTCCAATGGCGTTATCAAACTTATATCTTAATTTGGAAATTTTGGTCTAATTTTAAATTTGTATTATTATTTTGACAGTTGCGCCCTCTTACGGCCACATTGCAAAGTTAAAAATATTTTTGGACGATTCCTCGTTGCCATTTTTGTTATAACTTTTTTTGCCAATTGGCTGAGGTCAAGGGTTCTTGAGATATAGATAGTGTACACCCTTAACTGAACACCCTGTATATATATATATATATATATATATATATATATATTGTTATTATTATTTTTTAATTGCCCAACCAAAATTTGTAATTGATATAAAAATGTCCCCATTTATTTATTATAACGTTTATTACATTTGGCTGATACATACTGTATAAAGATAATAAAAAATTTTCATTTTAAACAATGTTAGTGTTACGTTTCATCAAAATTACATTTTTTCCATAAAAACACTGTGTGTCTTTCTAAAACAATATTACCATTTTAAAAATATTAACATTATCTAATGGATTTCCAAAACTTGGGTAATTTCAAATATTAATAAATAAGGAGTAACAGTTCTTATTTGTCGCCCCGGTAGTGTTAATGTTGGTATTATTTCCGTTAATTTTGTTGTTATAATCATAACAATAATAATTATTGTTTCTTTATAGCTACTTTTATTATAAGTATTTGTAAAATTATAAGTACGATAAAATTTTACAAATAGGTTTGTTTTGTCATGCATGCTTGATGCTTGATTACAAAAATTTTGAAAATTCAATTGATTTTCAATAAATCTAGTAAAAAAACGTTGTTTTTGCAATAACTTTTGAACAGAAAGATATTAATATAAGGGAAAGTAGGGAAATGGTGCGCGTCGGGTAATGGTGCGCATGGCAAAATCACACATTGCGGGGAGGAAACAGACAACCCTGTCAATGCAGCACGATTGGAACGTTCTACTGAACTAGTGTGGCCATTATTTTGATCCATAGCCTTAATACCAGAAGATTTTATTTTCTAAGGATTTTTATAAATATTCAGCTACAGCAAATAGGACGATAAGTCAAAGTTTTTTATTTGATTTCTTTTTTTATTTTTTTACAAACAAGTGTTTAAATAGGCAGGTTTTGTACTAATTAAATAAGTGGTTTTGCTGAAAAAATAATTTTAAGATGTAAATCACGAAGGGGAACTGTGCGCACGTATGCGCACCTTTACCTCGAACACAGATAAATGGTATTTTTTCATATTTCTAGAAATTATATTAAAGGCCACATTCATTTCTTATTCATTCAAAGATTTTTAAAAGTAATAAATTAAATGAAAAAAAAATGAAACAGGTAGGCCTTTTACGTAAAGGTAACCGAATCCATATTTTGAAAGAACAACGTATAAAAAATAAACCTGTTTTTCACCTTTCTTGCAGTAACTGGTATTTAACAACAAAAAGAAACTAAGTTAAAAGTTCTCTTTTGCAGCTAGCCAAATTATTTTTTAACTTAAACACCAAATAAGCTATAAAGCAGAATAAAATTTTTGTCATAAGTTTAGTAGATATAATGGAAAAGTTAAAAAGGGCCTACTATACAAAATATAAAAACCCCCTACATAAAGCTTTAAGAGCCTAAAGAAACGATTAATAGAATTAAATTACACAAATGTCAATATGTTTAAATATGCGCATAATTACCCATCCCATGCGCACAGTAACGCCATAGGGGAAATCGTGCGCAAATAAATGTGTTTTTTTACTACAACATAATTATCTGTTTATTTTATAAACTTATTATTGTGTACACACAAAGTATAATAATTAACGTATCTTACTGTTTTTTTTTAATTTAGCCTAAACTTTTTAGTTTGTTGGGAAATACAATTCTTGCTTAGGTGCGCACCATTTCCCCACTTTCCCCTACAGTTTGTGAATTTTGTTCCAAATTTAATCACGTTTTTGTTTTTAATAAAGTCAGTATAGCATTCCATTAAAACTTTTTAAATAAAAAAAAACTAAACTTGTTAAACAGCGCAGTATAGCAGAAACAATAAAAGAACAATATGACTAGGGTTAATTTTTTCCTTAAGGTTTCAAAAAAAAACAAATTTATTAATATCTGTTTGGACAAATCAAAATTATAAGCCCTTTAACGAATAAAACTTTACCCTTTCCTACAGCCATTATTTTACGCCCTACAGGAAAAAGTAATTGACTAAAAAAATAGAGAATTCTAATAGCCATACCGTAATACTATTGCTTTTGTAATTTATACTGGGTAATAAAAAAAAATACTTTTTTATACACCAATATAGCTGTTACTTCCCTAGCGGTATAGTTAGAAATTTAAAAAAATCCAGCGGTTTCTTATAGTTGATTTTCTTAAGGATATTTGTTAGGACATTTTGTCTTACAACTATTACTTTCTGGGATATGCTACCTATCTACCCTTAATGAAATGCCCTGTATATTTTCTTTAAGCCGCGTACAGGTGGGTGTAATGCAACCTGTATTGCAACAGGTTTCGCACGTTTGGACGGTTACGCGTAATGCGCGCTTAAAGGTTCGTCGCAATCCATACGGTTGTCGGTTTTTTGCGCTAAAACGCTATCGATGTGAGTTCGCAGTATCCGTTTGGACATGTTTGAGTATGGTTGCAAGAAACAATTAAAAACAAAGGTAAAGGGTTGGAAAGAAAGAAAAAAGACTTAAATTAAACTTAAATTAAACAAAATAGAAATAAATTTTGTAAAACCGTTAACGTTATCAAATGCTGAGTTTTCTAAAAGTGAAGACATCTTTTAGTTTTTTAGATTTTTACCAAATAATATGTTAAAATAAAAAAAAAAGATCCAGCACTACAACCCCGTGGTCTACAAGTTTATTTCAAATGCGGATAGGCCTATTTGCAGAGGCGAATGCAGCAACGACATTAAGAACCTTTGTTGCATTGCATGTTATGTTGCATACCACAATCTGTACGCGGCTTTAGGTAAGCAACAAAAACTTACATTGTAATCAAATGTTAAATTGGTTATTGCTCAAATAAACGGCTCAAACAAAAAATTTTAAATATGTCCCTATATTTAATTAAACCGGGCTTTTATTAGTGCCCAAAACTGTGTGTAAAATTAAAGCTTGTAGAATTAATAGCATTAAAGGGAATTTCCAGTGACATAACTTAAAGCTCAACCTTTCAACGGACCACAAAACAATAAAATGAATGTAATCCCTTACAGGGTTTAACCCTTTTGCCAAATTTTATTTGACTTTTATGTGTGTAAAACAATAAGTTTTATGTTAGAGCAACTTCTTATCTCTGCGTAAAGTTTTACAGGTAAAAAAACATGTAAACTATAAACGTATTATAATAATAACGAGCTACACAAAAGTAACACTTTGTGCATTTAGAGCATTTCTTAGATAAATACACATAAAAAAAAATAAATATTTCTAGAATATTAAGTGGCTGAACAGGTAATGAGTATAATAACTTTAAGGTTAATTATATAAATTAAATGAATTAATAAACTTTCATCTGTCCCAACACGAAATCATTCTGTCCCTGATAAAAAATAAACAGATAATATTATGTATTAAAGTGTTTTAATAGTCACTTTTTTATTCATTTTAATTTCAAGAAATTCATAACTAATAATTATTGCTATTAGTCTGGTCAATACAGCTGTAAAACAGGCAATCATAGAAAGTCCTCAATAACAGCTCCAATTTTGATTTTTTTGTTTATATTATTTAAAATTAAAAACATATATAATGTAAATGATATTTTTACTTGGTTCCAAAAAGTCTCCCCACAAACTTTAATTAAAAAATAGGAAAAAAACTTTATATGAACATATGTCCTAAAAGTCCCACTTTTGGAACTACAGGGTGTTAAAAATTAAAGAAAATATTTTTTTATTACAACTTTTATACCAGTTTGAATATTTTTAAAAATTTTTAAAGAGTTTTCGTAAGAACAAAAAGAATTTTTTTGCGTACAAGAAAAAATGTTTTTCGTCAGTGTTATCCGTGGGGAGATTTACTGCAAATAATTAAAAAAAATGGTAGGCCACTGCATTTTTTCAAAAAAATAACATTTTAGATTTTTGTTAAGTTTTAAACTAACTAAGTCTCTTTACTTTTTAATTCGATGTATGGTTTTTGCGTAAAGAAAAAAACTAATTTCTCGGCATAGTCAAATCGCTACTTATTTATTATATGGTAGTCATGTTAAGAGTAATTATTTGTTTGCTTCATTAATCATTATATGAATTAAAAGTTAAAACATTGATGTGTCGATCAATTTAAAAAAAAATTTGATTTAAATAATACAGGGTGTTTCAGAACTATGGGAAAAAAACTTTAAGGTGTGATTCCTTATGTTATTTCATAAAAAGTTTCTTTAAACGTATGTCCGGAGTTGCTTCCTTACTGAGATACAAGGCGTTAAAATTTACGAAAAAAATAATATTTTTCCTAAATATTTTTAATACGCTTTGGCCGATTTAAATAAATATATGGTACAATTATTTAAAGTAATAAGGCGCTTATTTAGCTCTTATATATTGGTGTTATTGGGTCCAGTGGCGTCTCAGTGGCCACCGCAACTTATATTATAACTTTAAAAAAGTACTCCACTGACTTTTTTAAAGTTATTATATTTTTCTTTTAATTAAACAGTTTATAATAGAACTTTTTAGTCTCATGTATTTTCTTCACATTTCGCTTTGTATTGGAGAAACAAAATTAAAGACACTTTAGGTCATTCTAAAAAGTAGCCTTAAAAATAAAGAATATCGATCTTAGTTAATTGGGCAAATGACAATTCTCGATAAATTACACGTCTGCTATTTTTTTTAAGCAAATAATAGTTTTATTTAAATTTTTGCTAGTATAATAGTTATAGTAAAAAAACGATTACACTGGTCTGCAAAAACAAAATTTTTTGCTCCCTTGAATTTTTACACGCGTTTTTATAGATTTGATACTCCTAAATAAAGATATTTAAATAAAAAATATGTATCACCTAAAATTTTTATGTTATATTTTTTGTAAAACGCCTCTTTTACTTAAAATTTAAATGCTTAATTTAAAAACTTAAGAAATAAAAAGCATAGTTTGTTCCAAGATCTAAAAATAAATCAAATAGTCCAAAAGCTTCTTAATAGGATTACTTTACTTTGTAGTGTTATTTCTTTCAATATTTTTTTTAAAGGGTTTAACGTGAAACTAAACAATAAAAATCTGCAGGCATTGCTTCTAAATTATACATTTAACCATGTGAAAATGAATTTTAAGGAACACGTTTTATTTTAAAGTATTTAGGAAAATTAAAGTTTTTAAATAATTTGTTGGTAGTTTTTAAAAATGCGATATCATTTTAGAAAACCATTTTATCGTCTTTTTTAACATTATTCAACCTAATTTTTAAACTAGTGTTCTTTATGAGCCTACAATGATAATATTTTAATTTTTTGCACCACTGACTCTGGGATATTTTAGGTTATTGAAGTACCTTAAACCTGCACCATTTTAATTTATGACCTTTATATAAAAAATATAAAATCTGGCTTTATGGTTAGTGGAGGAAACACATTTTGATCCTGGGAACAAATAATCTACAATTCCAACTTTATATTTTTAAAATTCTTCTATAATTTTTGTCTTGTACTTTTATGTAACAAATTCCCTTGTTTCAAACTAGATCCCAGAAGTTAGGCCTTGATTACTTAAGATTTGGAGCCTTCAAATTATCAAACAAGGTCATTTTATATCAAAATGAGTCAGAAAATAAGATATTGTTGTACAGCTAGTGGTACGTGAGGATAAATAGGGGTAGTTATTCGATGAATGCTTTTCATTTTGTTAAAACACCCCAGGTCGATAAACTATTCGTCTTTTACTAATTACAACGATTTTTATCACAAAATAGTGATATGTGATGGCCAAAAACTAAAAGCAAATGTATAATTAGAAACCTACATGCTTTATGTTTAACGCTTTTTATTTAACGGAGGACTTCGTTGCAGACGAAGAAATTTTAACACCCTGTAGTTCCGAAAGTAGGACTTTTGGGACATATATGTTCCTATAAGGTTTTTTCTTATTTTTAAATAAAGAATCACCCCTTAAAGTTTGTCGGGAGAGTTTTTGCACAGTTATAAACAACATAATAATATATATTGTTTGAACAATACTGAGAGGTTTCTGATTTTACATAGTATAAAAAAAAAAGAAAAAGTTTAAAAAAGATTATTAAAATTGAAGCTGCTATTGAGGACTTTTATTAAAAAGTGTTCACTAACTCGACTTTATTATCTCTGAAAGTTATTACTTTTTTATTAGTTTTTCAAGTTACTAAAAGCACGTGTTTTATTAATAAACTTTTGGTTTCCATGCAACAAGAGTATTAATTATTACTTTATATTACTAAAAAAACTCTTTTATTTCAATTACTTTAATTTTTAAAGTAAACATTTGGGTTATTAGGAAAAAATACATATATTTTTTTATTCTATAGTTTATTCACCATATGTCCGTTAGAAAACCACGATAACTTTTAAAATCAACATAAATATTTTGAAGTGTGTACACTGTCATTATATTTGGCAATTGATTGCGAACATTCGTCATTTTTTTTATAAACCTGCGGTCTTTGTCGACTACGCAAAAATAAAGTGGTTGGCTTTAATGTGTGTCCGTCAAACAACCAGCAAAGATACGTAAATAGTTATTATTTTTTAAATAAATTATGGTGCTTAAATTTTACTGTGAGCATTAGATAAATACCAAATATAAAATATATTTTATTAGATAGTTAAAGAGTTAAAAACTGTTAAAAATACTGTCGGACCACCAGTTTCTTAAAAAACAATCACTTGGATACCTACGGTAAGTATTTAATATTTTTATAAATTATGTTGTTTTAGATTTGTTTATATACCTATAATTTTATTTTCTTTCTAATTTTAGTAATTTGTAAAGAAGGCCTAGGAAATTAAAAATGGAGCAATACACCATAGCACAAAAGACCAGAATTATCGTTTTTTTTTTTTTAACAAAAGGTCAGTTATTCTGACGCACATAACACATATCCACTTTCAGGAAATGGTAAATTAAGTTATTATTAAATAAGACAAAAAACTAAAATATTATTAAACAAAAATGTTTTATTTCTAGTTTGCTGAAATAAAAAGCAATTTTTATAAAAGTTTTTGCATGTTTGCTCACTATATTAGCAGTAAATATGTATTTGGATAATGGTGACTGTGCTGAAGGTCCTTCCATATCGGACGCTTTTGCAGAGCATTTTGCTAATGTTTATGTTAGTGATGATTTGGTAAATAACGAAGTAAAAGAAAATAATGATTATAGTCACAATGTCTGTTTAGGTAAGGTTAGTACTGAAAATATATTAAGTATAATTAAATCATTAAAAGTTAATAAGTCACTTGGTCCTGATAATCTTCCAATATATATACTAAAGGGTTGTTGTGAGTCGCTTCTCCTGCCCTTACATTACATTTTTAACCTAAGTATTGAAACTGGAACTTTTCCTGATAAATGGAAAGAAGTAAAGGTGTGCCCGGTTTTTAAAAAAGGTGATAAAAAATTTGTCAAAAATTATAGACCAATAAGTATTCTTCCATCACCTGCTAAGGTGTTTGAAACAGCAATATATAAACAACTTTACAGACCTGTCTCAGGAAATATAACTAGCTTACAACATGGTTTTTTTGAAAAACGAGGCACAACCAGTAATTTGGTAAATATTACACAATTTATTTCGGAAGTGTTAAACCGACGTGGACAAGTAGACGTAATTTACACAGACTTTGCAAAGGCGTTTGATAGGGTGTCACATACCATATTGTTAAGCAAGCTTCGGGATGAGTTTGGATTTCATGACTCCACTGTTAACTTTTTTAGATCATATTTACACAATAGGATTCAACGTGTATGTGTTAGGGGCCATCATTCAAGACCGTATTATGCTACATCTGGCATTCCGCAGGGGTCAAATCTTGGTCCTCTTCTATTTTTAATGTTTATTAATAGCATATCCAAAGTTACTGAGGTACCATGTCTGCTGTTCGCAGACGATCTAAAGATATATGCTGAAATTCGAGATGACCACGATGCGGAACGTCTACAAAATGCCATAAATAAACTTTTTGATTGGTCAATAAAAAACAAATTAAGCTTTAATATTGGAAAATGTAGTATAATGACATATACAAAGAAAAAACATCCAGTTATATTTCCATATAAAATAGATGGCTCAATTCTTACGAGAGTAGAGGAAGTAAGGGATTTGGGGGTTTTGTTTGACAGTGGCCTTTCATTTAACAGGCATGTGGAAGATATTGTGGGTAGAGCTATGAGCATGTACGGTTTTGTAGTAAGAAACACTCGTGAGTTCAGCAATATTAATTGTATCAGAGTTTTATTTTTTAATTATGTCCGCAGTATATTGGAATACTGTTCGGTTGTGTGGAGTCCCTACTACCAGTGTCACGGATACGCAATTGAAAAAGTGCAAAATAAATTTTTGCGATACTTGTACTATAAGGAAACTGGCATGTACGATTTTAACGTATCAAAATCATATTTATTACAGAGATATAATCTGCATACCCTGTCAAAAAGAAGAAATGTGCATGCTCTTCTTTATCTGTACAAGATTTTGCACAATGAAATTGATGATCCAGCACTTTTGTCACTTGTTCCGTTCCATGTGCCTCCATATGCTACTAGATGTTCCAACACCTTTTATCAGCGGAGGGTTGCAAGGAATAATAACTTTCTAAATTCACCTCTGTATAGGATGTGCGCTGGTTATAATGAAATCCAGGCTCATTGCGATATCTTTTCTGTAAGTCTTAACTCGTTTAGAACTATTCTTGGCCGGGTTCTGGAAAATTAATTTGGAAGTATGTTCACTTCCTTTACTGTTTACTGTCTTTTGTGTTGGCAACTTTTACATTTTTTGTTATTTTATTGTAGTGTTTTTATTGTTTTATATTATTATGTATATACATATGTATAAAAATTGTACCTGCTCTGTAAATGGATTCTCTGTTGAGCGGGTTTTTTTTTGTAAATTTATAAATGTAGAGTTTGTGAATTTATGAATAAATAAATAAATAAATAAATAAACAGCTCTATCAAAAATTTAAAAATAAAAAAAATACACCGCTTAAGAGTAAAATGCCCCTGTTTCGAAATATACAACAAATAACAAAATGTTTAAAAAAGTAAGGGCAGATTCTACATCGAGACATGTAAAGACAAATTTATTTAAACATGAGTCCAAAAATGTTTTGATCTCATGATACAGGGGTTTCAAAAAAAATATTAATAAAACACATATTTTAGCAAAGGTTATTAGACTGGTACCTTATTTAAATGGGAATTTATTGTTTTTGTTATTTAATTGCACAATGACCATTTTTGTGATAAATATTTCTTTAGTTGCCGCTTAAAACACAAATGAACTCAGAATATTTAAATTAAAAAAAAATTTTTTCATAACCGGTTTAACAAGTTTAAAGTATCCTTATTTCGAAGTGTTTGCGTGCCTATTTTTATATAAACTTTTTTCGGTAGTAGAGTCAGCCTTTTAATTTCCTTAACAACATTCTGTAACACCCTGTATAACAAAATGGTATAAGAAGAATAAAGTCTTTTAATTTAAACAATTTATTTGATTTGGATATTTTAAAAATAGTGTATAAAACCTATAAAATAAGCCTCACATTGTAATGGTAATTGATTGAATTTTACTAGACTAAGATTAAATAAAGAGAGGTTTTTGTGTGTGTTCACGTTGTATAAAAATGTGCAGAACAGTTTTTGTACAAAAATACGTCTTTTTATTCTAATGAAAATTAACCCATTTGGGAGAAAATTAAAAAAAAATTGTTTTTATAATTCCTGGGTTTCCTATAATAAGAAAAGTATTTTAAAGTAACACGAACCTTTAAATCTACAATTTAAAAAAAACTGAAGTTGCCATATGGCAACCCACGTCCCATACATGACCTTTCTTTGAAAACTTTTAAATAAAGTTTTCTTTTGTAAGCTAATTAAAAAAGAAATTGGTATTATTTGGGCGTTGTGTAAAGGCCGCTATTTCAGGATAACCATGAACCAACCTTGCATTTAATGCACATAGGCATAATATGCATTTAATTTTATTTGAATTATACCAACAATAGGCTTTACCACACATTTTTGCGTAATGCTGTACGACACCTTAGTATATTCTTGTTCGTGAGGTCAGTTTCTTTATTAAAAAATAATACTTTGCCCTACTACAAATGACCTACTTATTTAAATTGTTTTTTCTTAGATTAGAGAGAAAATCGCTTTACTGGGTTGATGGGTTCGATTCCATGTAAATTTAATGCAATGATTGCAAAATTATTGTCCAATCATGCGTGCTCCTAAAATAATATATATATATATATATTTATACAGGGTGATTCAAAAGTAAGCGGCATCCTTTCAGGAGCGTAATCCTTGCATAAAAATAAGGCAAAAAGTTCCTATAAACATATGGCCGAAAATGCATATTAAGGGAGCTACAACCCTTTGAAAGTTACTGAAGAAATTAGGTTTTTATTTAATATCTTTATGATTAAAAAAGGAAGTTTTTGAAACTTTTCAAGGTTATATTTTTTTAGTGGCCAATTTTATGGTGAAACCAATTTTTCGCCTTGACGCTTCTAAGGGGTGGTTTTTAAGGGTGTAGGGAATAAAACCCTCACTAACTTTTCCCCTTTATAAGATTTTAACTTTTTGATAGCTTTTTCTGAAAGTCCAATGATTTTTACCAAAAAAGGTACTCTTGCCTCAAGTCGCTAGGGGCAATAGTTTTCGAGAAAATCGCGCGTAAACACTTCAATGCAGGATTGACCCCTATTTTCATTTGAAAAAAAATTATTTTTTCAATTTTTAAAATAAAGGCTTTGTAGCTTTTAATAAGACGAACAAAAAGTTCTTATAAACATGTGTCTGAAAAAAATTTAATTGTAAAGCGTTTAAAAGTTATTGAGTAAACATCGTCTTTAGGGTGTCCTATTCAAAGGGGCGTAGCTCCCTTAGGAAGCATTTTCAGACACATGTTTATAAGAACTTTTTGTTCGTCTTATTAAAAGCTACAAAGCCTTTATTTTAAAAATTGAAAAAAATTTTTTTTTTCAAATGAAAATAGGGGTCAATCCTGCATTGAAGTGTTTACGCGCGATTTTCTCGAAAACTATTGCCCCCAGCGACTTGAGGCAAGAGTACCTTTTTTGGTAAAAATCATTGGACTTTCAGAAAAAGCTATCAAAAAGTTAAAATCTTATAAAGGGGAAAAGTTAGTGAGGGTTTTATTCCCTACACCCTTAAAAACCACCCCTTAGAAGCGTCAAGGCGAAAAATTGGTTTCACCATAAAATTGGCCACTAAAAAGAATATAATCTTGAAAAGTTTCAAAAACTTCCTTTTTTAATCATAAAGATATTAAATAAAAACCTAATTTCTTCAGTAACTTTCAAAGGGTTGTAGCTCCCTTAATATGCATTTTCGGCCATATGTTTATAGGAACTTTTTGCCTTATTTTTATGCAAGGATTACGCTCCTGAAAGGATGCCGCTTACTTTTGAATCACCCTGTATATATATATATATATATATATATATATATATATATATATATATATATATATATATATATATATATATATATATATATATATATATATATTTTTTATTTTAGTAAATTAATGTTTTCACTTTTGGAAAAAAGTTTTGAACATAAAAAATATATTAGTTAAAAGTTTTAGCGATTCCATATGGCAGCACCGACTTTTAGCTATATATATTTTTTTGGTTTATATACAGGGTGTTTCAGAACTATGAAGTTAATCTTTAAGGTGTAATTTCTTATATTATTTAACAAAAAAGTTTTTTTAACATAATGTCGGGGGTTGCTTCCTTACTGAGATGCGGGGCATTAAAATTTATTAAAAGTATATATTTTTTTTTAATATTGTTAATATGGTAAGGCCAATTTGGATAAAATTTGGTTAGATAGTTATATGGCGCCTATTTAACTCTAACCAGATGGTTATTATATTGTCCAGTGGCGTCTCAAAGGGCACCGCAACTTATATTATAGAGAAAAAAGTACGCCACTCACTTTTTTGAGTTCTTATATTTTTTTCATTAAGCAATTCATACTACAAGTTTTTATTTTTTTTTGTATTTTTTTGTATCTAACTTAATTTTTGAAAAAAATATAAAGCCCCTTTAATTCATTCTAAAAGTAGCCCTAAACAGAGTATAAAATAAAATCTAAAATTAACAAATAAAGAATTTCGATCTTACTAAATAGGGATAATAACAATTTTTGATAAAATTCATGACTGCTGATTCATTTTAAGGGAAATAATTGTTAAACTTTAATTTCTGCTTTTTATATCATGTTGTCTATGATACCTTTTAGCATAAATTAAAGTACCATTTAAACGAGGGTAGATACAAAAACAAATACAAAAAATTAAAAAGTTGTATTATTAATTGTTTAATTATAAAAGAATATAAAACCGTCAAAAAGTCAGAGGCGTAGCCTTTTTTCTCAATAATATAAGTTCCGGTGTCCAATGAGACGCCACTGGACCTAATAATAATAATACGGTTAGGGTTAAGTAAGCGACTTATTACTTTAAATAAATGTATCAAATTTTATCGAAATCGGCTTAAGCATATTAAAAATATTTGGAAAAAACAGATTTTTCTGACTTATGACCTGTCATATTTCAAGTTCCTTACACGATATCATAGGGAATTTTGGAAAAGTATTTTTGTACAAAAATAAAGGTATGTACAAGTATTCAGCTTATTCCGTAAGATTCCGAGGTAAAAGTCTAAATTCATTGGACTAAAGCAACAGTCAAAAAAGTGACATTTTTAAACTTTTAAAGTCGGAAATCATTATACATGGTGTTAAATGTGAAAAATTTAAGGAGATGATTTTTTGTTTAAAATAAAGAATGGATTGTTTTGTAAACATAAGGTCAAAAGTGAACCATTAGGTAGATATAGCGGTACAAAAATAGAAAAAAATAACGTGTCTATTTTTTATCTAAAATACGAAATACGCTAGAGTAATGAAATTTTGCGGATATTGTTAGAAAAAATACACTTTTTAAATATTTTTGCACTTTTTTAGGATCAATGGAAATAAACTAACTCTTTTGTTTCTCCTAACCAAATTTAAACGGAGACCAATTTTTTTAACTTTTTGCATTTAACCTACCGATTTAAAATTAAAAAAAAGTTAAATATAACGTGTCAGGAAGGAGAAGCTTATTTCATTAAAAAAAATGTTTTTGCTGTCACCTATAAGGGCATTTGTTATATCTTTTTATGTGACATTACTTGGTAGTTTAAACACAGTAGTATTTTTGCTTTTAAGGTAACGCAACTTTGTTCTTTAATTTTTTTCGCGATATCTCCCTAAGGGTTGACTTTTGACCTCATGTTTATAGGAAAAAAACACTTTTAACAAGAAATAACCTCCTTAAATATTTGTTTAGAAATACCCTGTATACATGGTTATAAATACTTTTTGAGACTATATTCCGGGCACTTTATATTGAGTAATAAAATCCAGGAGTCAAAAACCTAGTGACTTTTGAACCCAAAAAATACATTTTTATTATGGTAACCGGGGTAACAAACTTTTTACACTAATAAAAACTATTTTTGTAAGTGTTTTTCTGAATTTAAAGTGCCAAAAGTATAGGCTGTAACATATTAAAATAATAATATCGTTGGCAAACGAATTTTGACGTGTACATTTTACCATGTCCTTTAAATTTAAACTCTTTTCCTATATTCTCCTTGATATTTTTACAAGAACATTTCACATGCTGTATAATATTTTGCTTGATTTAAATGTCTATCACTTGCGAGACTTCGCCGACGCAGACGTCTGCAGTCAAGAACTCGTACCTTATCAACAAAATGAAAATATGAAAAGTTGGGCATTTCTAGGAGTAACTGACGTTTTACGTGTAAGTGCAGTTATAAAGTGGCGTACATTTTTTTATTTTAAAGAAGACGCGTTTTGGAATTTCAAGTTGCTTTTACTTTAGATTTTATATACAAGGTGTCCAGTTTTGTTGTTAGGAGGTATTACATGTAGTGAAGCGGCTGCCATTAATTTTTAAGTCGGTGAATTGGTCGAAGAGGGCCAAAAATTGGCCATTGCGGTCTCCGAACCTAAACCCCGCAAACAAAAATATACACGCCCAAATGCACTACATTTGCTATTTAAATTTACGTTTGTGGAGAAATATTTTGAAAAACTACCAAACCAATTTTAAATTTTTTAAGAGTAACAAAAACAGAATTTAATACAGTTTAAAACAAGGTATAGGTATAACTCAACACCCTTTTAAATTTAAACTGTTTGTATAAAAGCGCTTACAAAAATTAATAAAACTACATTATAAATACTAATTTATTTGTGACCTAAAACAGGATATTTATAGTCGGCACTATTGCTAACTATTGACGTATGACTTTGGTTAAATAGGCAAATAATAAAAGCCTAAAATCCGAATAAAAAACAACTTTTGTCCATTTATTTCTGGATAAAAACTATTTTTAACAACAAAACAATATCTTATAACCGAAATTTACTTTAAATTAATTTAAAATTCTATGAGATACATTTACACAAAATATTTTTATTTTTTAAACTGTTAAAGGCTCGAAAGTAATTGTATTCACAGCAACGTATTTTATTCAGTTGCTTTTTCGTGGCAACTACGATGAATTGCTATGTACACACATAAAGAGTTTTCATGAACATTTTGCCAACCACTTTTTACTGTAAGTGAAAAGGATAAAAAAGCGTCTGGTATACAAGTTTTATACTTTTTATCTATTATCTTTTGAGCATAACAAATAAAAACAAATGTACATTAAAAACTAAAGAAAACTAAAAAAAACTTTTTAAATGGAATGTAAATAATACCGGTAAAAATATCTTTTAAGATGCTTTACCAAAATACTGCATTTAATATATCAATCTGTCTTTATTAGTTTTGAAAATATGACCATTTAAAATCTGCCTAAGTGGACGTATTTCATAATAACTGCCAAAGATGAACAATATAAATGTGGTATATTTGGGAAGTTCTTTAAAATTCCTTTCTAAAGGTGTTTAATATACAGAGTATTTAATTTAAAAAAGTTTACCTTATTATTTTTTTAAATTTTTTAATGTTCATTTGTTTATTTTGTTATGCTTAAAAGAAAATAGATAAACATTTATTAAACTTTATTACAAATTTTTTTATATTCTTTTTTTGTTATCATTGTAAGTGGGTAAAAAAATATGGAAAAATATAAATAAAAATTCTGTACCTTATTTAGTACAAGATTATTTACTTACATCATATTTTTTGTTTTTATTTTTTTTTATAAAAGTGATAAAAAGACTAGATATTTTAAATAGGTAGTTAAATTTATTTTAAACTAATGCATTTAAAATTATCATAAATATCATAATATAGTCCTATTTAGTTTTTAAGCTATGAAAAAAAGCTAAGAATACAGCCTGTTACACATTCAAGGAACACCATTAGGATATCGGAAACGGTAGGAGATACAGGGTTGGTTAAATTGGGGCAAAGTTGCTCATTTTTGTGCTAAACAATATTTCGTTTTAAAATTTGCAGCCGTTCCGGAATTATTTAGCAGAAACCGAAATTTTGCGAAAGAGTTTATATTTTTTCCGGTTTATTTAAAGAGATATTAGAGAACTAACGACTAGTTACCATTGCCTTTTTTCTGTTCTATAAAAAGATGTCACTAAATATAAGATCCGCCGTCTAGTCTTTAAGCCACTATCATCAAGTTTGTTTTTTTTTAAATAAGCGTAATATTTGGTTTTAAACTTAACATACTCATATTTTAATCCAAAATACAACAATATATCACACTACATTTATGCGACCAAAAAACCACCATTCACTATTTTTTCCAATAAAAATTACATTTTTAATTCAAACGATTTGAAGGTAAATATGCATTCATATATTTCTATTACCACTTGTTTTAATTCCTTTTATAAATAAATTTTTTCATAATTTAACTAACAAGTAACACGATCTAAGGTAATTTACATACATCTACTTATACGTAATAAAATAAAACATTTAATTTAATCAAACGCCTCTATCAACTTTATCGTAGCCTGTCATAAAAAATGGATGCATACTTACCTGTAAAGGTAAATTTTGCAGAAAAGTATTAGGTTTGGAGAAAAATCGTTATTTTAAGGGCGAAATGGTAAAAGATGATAGTTTTTTGGTTCGAAAAAAACCTAACCAAAATTTGTTTTCAAAATATTATATTTTGACGTAAAATGCTCCACACAAGTCACAAACAAGAAAAAAATATGAAAGCTTTTTATATACGCAGAAAAATAACTTTACATTAGTATGACAACCCTACCAAGTTTCGTCATTATCAATAAAGAAACAAAAAAATGGCAGCCGGAAAGTAATCTCGATAAAATCCTATTATAGCTAATTTTCCTAAAATATCAATTTATCCACCAAACATCTAAATCAAGAGATATGCCGCAAAATTTGCCCGTTTTTTAAAAATTATAGGGAAAATGTAAAATTTTGGCATTCCATTAAAAAAATGTCTAAAGATATTTTCTGTATTAGTTTTGCGGATTCATTTAATTGATGGTAGTTATTTGCACCAGCAACGTCGATTTTTAGTTCATTATTTACTTGTTTCATTTTTGGTTTTTTAAAAGTTTTAATTTTTTTTTGGCGTGTACTACTATTATAACTACTACTATTCTAAAAATATGTTTTGCTTAAAATCACGTGGCAAATTAGAATAATTTGTTATGCGGACATTTATTAATCAGCTGAAAAAATTTGACCAAAATTGTATGCCCTAAATAAACAAGTAAGCAGCACCTTATCAATATCTAATAATGCAAGGCCAATTCTTAACTGCTAAAGTTAAAAAAATAAATTTTAAATTACTTGAAATATATTTATTTTAAATAGGATTTTACGTAGAATGCAAAACGGAAAAAAAATTTGTAAACCTATTTTTAAAATAGTAATGTTTTTTTTTTTTTAATTTAACTTATTTAGTCTGCAAAATTTTGTTACTTTAACATATGCTTTTAAATACAAAATTTAAATACAACTATAACTTTAAATTGTAGATCCTTGAGTTAAAAAAAACTTGTTAAATATGCCGTAAACGCTAAGTTCATAGTAAAAGTCTTTTTAAACTTTGTTTTAGTTCTTTTTATGTAAAAGTTTGTCAAAGATTATAATTAATGCACTTTGCCTTAGTTTGAAATTTCCACTTATCTTTTTAATCCTAAAAATAAAAAACAAAATTATTTTTACAAAGTAAACTTTTTTAAATATATTTTAGTTAAAGCATAATAATTTTATACTTTAAGCTATTTAGTTTTAAAAGTAAAATAATCTTTTTTATGTACAGTATGTGTGGCTTAGTCAATTATTAATTTTACGATTTTTTTTTCATAAAAAGTTCTGCATGGTTCAAAACCTAAAAGACAACCATCAGATATTATA
The DNA here is from genome assembly GCA_014170235.1 of Listronotus bonariensis. Lineage (NCBI taxonomy): Eukaryota > Metazoa > Arthropoda > Insecta > Coleoptera > Curculionidae > Listronotus > Listronotus bonariensis. The sequence continues at coordinate 11,206 of JACEGR010003034.1, read as the reverse complement.
CAATTGTATAAATCATCTACAAGGTTTGACCAAAAATATAAATTTTGCTTAAGAGTAAATTACCTTTATTTTTGCTAATATTAAAAAATGTTATAAAGCAAGCAGGTTTAGAAGCAAAAATATTAGTCAAGTATGCAATTTTGTTTATTTACAAGAATTTTTTTCTCTGCGGTAATAGTAAAAAATTAAGTTTCTAAATTAGTGCATTGTTTATTGCTCTTTTTTTTTTTTAAATAGTAAAGTTAACTTAGCTAGTCCTATACAGTTTTTAATAATTTATATAATGCACTAATATACAAACTTATACATATGTATCTTCACCATAAGCGCAACTTTTTTTTCTTTTAATAAATTAAACAGTATATTTTTAAGGTTTTTATATTTCTAACATGCCTTTCTTAAAACAATATTTGATATAAGCAAGAATACAAAAATAAATTACACTTTAGCAAAAATCCTATTTTTGGCCAAACCTCGTAGATGACTTATACAATTTAATAACTGATGGTTGCTTTTAATTTTTAAACCATGCAGAACTTTTTGTTAGAAGTACCATTTTTTTGTAAAATAAATAACGACACAATACCATTTTCACTTTTTCTGTTCTATAAAAGGATGTCACTGAATTTAAGATCCGACGTTTCGAACCAAAAAACCACCATCCACTATTTTTTTCATTAAAAATTACGTTTATATTTTAAACAATTTCGAAAATTTCCATTTGAAGGTAAATATGCATTACCACTTGTTTTTATTCCTTTTAATAATTTATTTATTCATAATTTAACTTACAAGCCACAAAAACTAAGGTAATTTACATATATCTACTTTTACGTAATATAATAAAACATTTAATTTAATCAAACGCCTCCATCAACTTTATAGTAGCCTGTCCTAAAAAATGGATGCATACTTACCTGACCTTGTTTTATTTTAAAATTTCCACACTTATCTTTTTCAATCTTAAAAATAAAAAGCAAAATTATTTTTACAAAGTAAATGTTTTTAAATGTATTTTAGTTAAAGCATAATAATTTAATACTAAATGCTTTTTAGTTTTAAAAGTAAAATAATCTTTTTTATGTACAGTATGTCTGCCTTAATTAATTATTAATTTTACTATTTTTTTAATAAAAAGTTTTGCATGGTCCAAAACCTAAAAGAAAGCCATCAGATATTAAATTGTATTAGTTATCTACGAGGTTTGACAAAAAATACGATTTTTGCTTAGGAAAAAATAACCTGTATTTTTGCTAGTATCAAAAAATATTATAAAGCAAGCAGGTTTAGAAGCAAAAATATTAGTCAAGTATGCAATTTTGTTTATTTACAGGAACTTTGCGATAATAGTGAAAAATTAGGTTTGTATATGTTTGTACAGTGTATTGTTCATTGTTATTCTTTTAAAATAGTAAAGTTAACTTAACTTGTCCTATACATTTTTAAAAATTTATGTAGTGCACTAATATACAAACTTATACATGTGTATCTTCAACATTAGCGCAGATATTTTTTTAAACAGCAGCAGTATATTTTTAAGGTATTTTTAATTCGTAACATGTCTTTCTTATACCAATTTTTGATTTTAGCAGAAATACGAAAATAAATTACTCTTTTAGCAAAAATCCTATTTTTGGCCAAACCCCGTAGATGACTAATCAAATTTAATATCTGATGGTTGCCTTTTAGGTTTTAAACCATGCAGATTTTTTTGTAGGGAGTAACTTTTTTTTGTAAAATTAATAATAAAAAAGTTTTCCATATGTATATGTACAGCGTGCTCGAAAAGGAAAGGTCATAAATAATAGGGGTGATAGAGTGAGCCAAAATAATGTTAGTGTTTCATGTAAAAAAGTTTTATTCCGCTTCGTTAGGAAGATCTAGACCTTTAAAGTTGGAATAAAAGAAAATTTATTTTAATTTTAACTTTAAAACCGTTACCAAAACACCAATAATATAACCAAAACGAATATGAGTAGGGATGATTATCAGGCAGAAGGGAATATAGTGTAGAGAAGAAAAAAACAGGAAAATTGGTAGACCACTAAGTAAAACAAGGTCCTTTAAAGTAAACCAAAATGGCAGGCTCACAAAAAACAGTTTTATTTATAACATTTCCTAAATGAATCTTATCATTTATCAATACCAAAGGTGTAATAATATTGGTCTCATTGAAGTGTAGGTTTTTTCTAACAGGATTTATATAAATTGTTTCAGATACAGGGTGTTCAAATATATTTTGACTCATTTTGACCACGTTTAACTTTAGAACAATAATTAAAATTATCAAGATGCGGTTTATGCAGCAAGCCATGGATGATTAAAAAGTTGTTTTTGTCACGTTTTCGCCATTTGGTTGTAGTTAATACAAAAGCAAAATGGCCTATTTTTACAAATAAGGCAATATTGTTATTTTAAATGAAAATTCGTGACACTCTAATTGCCAAATAATCATAATCTTATTTATAGTCATAATATTTCATGAATTTCTTTTTTAAATACTTATTATGCTTAATTTTAATTTTTTAAGAAACTTGCTTCTATCATACAAACCAAAGTATTTAGATATATTAACATATATTATTTAAAAATGCTTTGGATTGTTGGATTTTTTTATATATATAAAATGTTTTATTTGAAAAAGATAACTTTTAACATTTTTATATCTAGAGGTAAAATTACGAATTTTAAGCGACTTTGTGTAGTTCAAAACAAATTTCTCCATACAAAAGCAATATAGAGGACCTTAAGATGTTACACCCTGAATTTTAAGTTTCTACGAATGCAGATAGAGTAATAAAAACCCTTTAATTAAAGATCCGATTTGAAAAAAAAGTGAAAATAATTATTATGTGAAAACCGTTAAAGATAGACAGAAGATATTGTTAAAGAAAGATTTAGAAGGTAATGGGAGATTAAAAAATACTAAAATATACAGGGGTTCCATTTGACATATACTACAAGGATAATACAACTTTATGGTTTAAGCGGTAACGCTGCATGACTAAAATATTTAAGATCGTTAGATTACAAGCAATCACCTAGTTTGACAAATTAAAAAAAAAATCAATGTCCCGTTTTTTGCAAACGTCTAAGATACCATCGGTCGTGATACACCCTGTATACTTTTGCTCATTGCGGTATATAATACTATTTGACAATATTTTAATATTAAAAACCACCTACCTACCCAGTAGCTTTGTATACCTTTTATTATTTTAGAATTAAAAAGATCCTTACTTAAAAAGTATCAAATTATTTTTTTATTATATTGCAATTAACAGCTTGATAACTTTAAATTTATTTAAAATTACAATATGACAGCCATATTCGCTTTAGGTAAACTTTGCAACATTAATGTAATAGAAGGTGGTGTGGTAGTAAGAAAACATTATTTAAATATAAATATTAACGTTGCCCCAAAACAAGCAATCTAAACTTTTAACCAATTACAAATTGAGTAAAAGAAAATGTATTTTCCATCATAGCTCAATTTAAATTATAATGCCAAAAGCGAAAAGATAAAAAAAAGCATATTTTGGTTGTCTTTGTAAAAACTAAAGCTAAAAGCTAGTAACTGTAACTTAAAACGATCAAAAGCAAATTTATATCTTTGACACGTATCTGCAATAAAAAACTTTAAAACGTGAAGCTTTTAACTTGTACCTAAACTTAAGTTCTTATGCAATATAATCGGTCGTTTCCAGATCTTGTTAAACATGATCATCATTACAATATTATAAAGGGTGTCAAAAAACTTTACCAAAAACTAAAAGAAATTAAAATTAAAGAGAAATGACAAGATGATAAAAGTCTTATAAATATATCTTCCAAACGTCTTACTTTATGAACTGCATTAAAGTTTTAAGAAAATATTACTTTTTTAAATTAAGTTATTTACAAAAAATATTTTTGAAAAACGCCTCTTATAAAATAAATTACATTATGGTTATAACGTTAATACGGGGTGGGACATAAAATAAGGACATATTCAATATCAAAACATTTAAAGAAAAGTTTATATAAGCATGGGTTCGCAAATTTTCTGTCCTTAAAATACAGAGTATTAAACTTTCTTTATATGTGTAATTTTTTTGTCAATATCTTTTATAATTTCTATCCGACTTTGGTTTAATTTGGCAAAATAATTTCTTGATCCAAAAGGCTTATTAAAATCTAATTTTATTTAATTTATCCAATCCAGTGGATGCTCGAGGGGTACCTCAAAGAACATTTTAGACAAAAGACTGCTCGCCACTGACTTTTGTTTGGGTTTTATATTTTATTTAAAATAAGCAAGTGAACCAACATCGTTTTAAGGGACTAAACTTTTTTGTATTTTGCTTAGTGTTCAATAAATAAAATAAAATTTACCTATTTTCATATCTTTTGCCTTCCAAAAAAATTAAGGAAAAATTTAAAAACACTTAATTTCCAAAAATTCGCTAGTTTAAATGATAATAGTACCTAATCAGGTATTTGTTGTTATAATTGTATAATTATTTATAAAATAATATAAAAATAATTTCTAAAAGAAAAATTTTCTTTTGTTTCTTGTGTAGTTCAGGGAATGTACAATTAAGTGAATTTATTTTTTTTTTCAAAAAGAAATTCAGATAGAAAGAATTGAATTAAAAAAAAAAACGTTATTTTACTAGCCTTATTATTATATATAAAATTAAAAGTTTGCACCAAAAGTCAGTGGGATAATTTTTTTGTCAGAAATATTCGTTTAGGTTCTGCTTGAGAAGCCACTAGAATAGATAAATATAATCAGATTAGGGCTAAATTAGCCTCTTAATGTAAAAAATAACAGTGTCAAATTTTATTAAAATTGAAGAAAAAATATTTAGGGTATTAAAAAAAAAAGAAAAAGATTTTCTTTCTAAAGTTTAAAAGCAAAGCATTTTTAAACCCAGGTTTATAAACCCTCTTTTTAAATATTTTTAATAGTAATATCTGTTTTTATTTTTTCTAACAATATTTTGTAACACCCTGTATAAACAAACCGTTTTTCAGCCTTGTTATATTATATCGGTTATATCTAATTTTAAAGTACTCAATATATGTTTTGAAATTTAACCAAAAAAAACCAGAACTTGCTCTTAACTTGTCTCCCATTTAGGTACTACATACTGTAGAACCTGTTATACAGGGCTATTTTTAAGTTGGTATTTTTCTTTTAACACAGTACAAAATGCAAGAATTAAAAATAAAATAAAACAAAATTATCTGGGAAATTGCTTTCTTTCCAAGGTACGATGTATTAAAGTTCTAAAAAAAAAAGCCTTTTTATCATAACTTTTCTCCGACCACTCTAAATATTTGTACAAAATTTGGTACACTTCTTTTTAACCATTAGATTAACTTTTTGTTGTAAAACTTTTTAAATTTGTTGTAAAATATTAAATTTAAAACTTGTTCGAAAGCCACTGATTTCTTTTTCTTTTACAGCAAAAAATGTAATGTAAAAGTATAAAGAAGTGTACCAAATTTTGTACAAATATTTAGAGTGTCGGAGAAAAGTTATGATAAAATGGCGTTTCTTTTTAAAACTTCAACTCCCTGCATCTAGAAAATGAATCATTTTTTGGCAATATTTTATTTAAAATATTGTCTTAATTTGTTGCATTTTGTGCAGCGCTAGAAAAAAATTTCAACTTAAAAAAATCCACACACCCACGGTACGATAGTATTTAGGCTTTCAGCCTTCGTGGATTGTCCAAAGATAAAAAAATCCTGTATATTAGCAATGACTGTTGACAATAATTTGCATTTATTTACGAAAAACCCTAAATTAAGCTAAAAAGAAAGGACATGATATGTTTCGAACTAAACAGAAAAAAAAATATTTTTTAAACTCCTTTATGGGCGACACTAACAAACTTAATTTTTGCTTATAAGTCAAACCGTGCAATTCGATGCATAGAAGACGCCTTCCACATTTTACAAAAATATTAAAATTGGTAAAAAAACGATTACTCTAATACACACCCTGTAGTCTAACAAGTAAGACCAACTTGCTTTTTTAGTTTGGAAGTTATAAAAAATAGACGTTAAAGATCTATATTTATATAAGTGTTTAATTTTGGTTTTTAATTAAAGAATCACCCCTTAAGTTTTTCGATAAAGTCTCCAAAAACCCTGTATAACATTGGACTGTTAAAAAAAAATATATTTTTTTCTTTATTAAATATAATAAAAATATTGTTAAAAGTAATTTAAAAAAACCTGTGAAAGCCACAGCCTTTAATATTAATAATATTAAGACATCCGGCATGATAAGTTTCAATTATCAATATAATAATTAACATGGAAAACTTTTTTGAGTTAACTATTTAATGGTTTATCAGAAACGCTAAAACCAATTATTTTCTTGCATTAAACTAAACGTTCTACAAAGAGTTTTTTGACAATTTTTCAATAAACGGGCGTGTTTTGAAGTTATTTATCTTTAAAATATTAATTATATATATATATATATATATATATATATATATATATATATATATATATATATATATATATATATATATATATTTGATTTTGATATCATATCTAAAAAAAAATTATACATTAATAATTTAATTTTGTAAGTTACCAAGTCCTTTCTAAGTCATGTGTGCATAGATCTTTAAAACACCGTATTTTTTGTGTAAGTTTTTTGAATTTCGCTCTCACAAAAATCCATGGGGTTACAAGTTTATTACTAAGAATCTTAGATGTCTGTGGTTAGGTTAATGCCGCTCCGGCATTGTTTTTAGAGCTTAAGCAATCTAAAAACCTAGATTTGTTTTTTATCAATAAAAAGCTCCTAAAGAGCTCTTTTCAAAAGTGTCAAAATCCAATACGGCGTCCGTATTAAAATCCAAAGTCTGGGTTAATATATTAAAAACAATTAAAGTTGGAAAAATATTTTTACCTAAGTAAAAAAAAAAAAGTTGGTAGTTTGCGAGCTACTGGCAAAAGGTAAAAATGCACCATTTTGATTTTTTTAAATATCTCAAGACCTATAAACAATAAATAAAATGTAAAAGCGGACTTAATTCTGCAATTAAATTTTCCAAAAATTTTCCCAATTTAACCACACTGTAGCTTTAATGGTTCCCGAGTTACCAATACATGTAGGCCCAATTTGGGACACACTGTATATTCTTATGACTTTTTGTCATCATTCAGTGACTATTTTCTGATTTTCATAGTGTTTTAGTATTTTGGGTGAGATAACAAACTCTTAAAGGCCTTATACAGACAAAAATTTTGTTTCCTAAACTTTATTTTGTCTGTGTTCATCGTTTTTTTATCCAGACGTGTGTGTTATTTGACTAGGAATTTGAACCAAAGACAAGAAATTTAAATATTGTACACTAGTATGAACAGTATTTGGTGAGTTTGCTCAATAAAACCTAGAAAAAAATTGTTCTGTTATGTTTGTGGTTTTAGATAGAAATATACCTGGACAGTGTGCTGTTGCTTCATGCAAAAGCACTAGGTTAACACCAAAAAACAAGGTGTTTACTTAATATTTTTCTCATTTTCCAAGACAAATTTATCCCGAATACCTCTGCAATTTGCTGCTTACATTTTACATTAAACGATTATAAAAAAGATCTATAAAACGAACTGTTGGGTAAGTATTAATGAATTTATTCTTATAAGAAATAAATTCTTATTTCTTATTTCTTATTTTATATTTTAGTTCGACCCTTGCGCAGCATTTTAAATAAAACTGCAGTTTTGTACTTTAAATATAACTTATTTGGCTGTACGACTTAGAGTGGTTTCAGAAAATAAAAAAATGTAATTTTTATTTTGAAAAATATGCAAATAATATGTTTAAAAATAGGGACCCGAAGTAGTAAAAAAATTAGCAAATGAGAAAAAGAAGATAATATGCCATTTAAAATCATTTATGACTTTTGCAAATTAAGAACTATAATTCATATTAATTTTAATAACTTTTTGGCCCAATCTTATTGTAAGAAAAGTTTAAAAAGAAAATTTATTGTGACTGACAGTATCCGCATCAAAATTCGCAAGTTAAAAAAATGGTAATAAATAAAATCGATACAAATTAAAAAAATCAATCATTATAACCAAAAGCTTACCAGTAAAAGGAAACTTAAAAAGCAAGTGGATAAAAGAGACAAGTAACATGTTTTTTCTTTAATTAATTGTTTTTTCACGAATAAAGGTGATAAGTGCGTTAGCTGTGTCCTTTATTCATTATTTATTATTAAAATAAAGTCTAGTCATCTTTATTTTAATCACTTACCTCCTTTATTCATGAAGATAATTTGAATGAAAATATACTTGCCTCTTTTATCTACTTAGCATTTTAATTGTATATTAATAACTTATATAAAGATATTTGCACATGAAAATTCTCAAATGTGACTTTAATTTAATACAGAAATATGTAATATTAAGATCAAATCAACAGAAATTATTGTCAAAACGGAATTTCTTTACCTTCGGAGATTATGACTAAACAGACTTGAATGTCTGGTTAAATGTCTATTTTCAACATCCAAACACCATTTTACATATTTTATAAGAGGTATTAATCAATAAATGTCCTCTTCTAAGACCTAACAAAGTTACACTATAAAAAAGCGCTGTATTATCTTTTTTATTAAGATTTTTTACATAGCTATACATTTTAAATGGAAGGCGTTTAAAAGGGTATTGATGGTGACGTCACGCTTTCGACCGCTTCGGCAAAAAAATCGTGGGTTCTCGGCTATCCTCTGTGTGTATAGTCGTTGGCCTTGTCGCACATTATTTTAAAGTTTCTAACGGGTATTTTATTATCGTAAAATATAAAATCAATACCTTTACGTACTACAAAATGGCGTTACTTTGAAAACTGCGTGAATAACTAGTTAAAATGGCCATATTTGCGAAACAAATAAAGTTACATGTACTTAATGTAGTATTTTTTCAAAGCTCCTTTTAATGGTGATGTTGGTGATAATATAAAAGGTAGGACAAACATAATTTTTTAATAACACACCCTGTATAATATATCACCAATAAAAAGATATTTGAAAGACCTTTAAGAAAATACAACGTGATGTATATCTAACTTCATTACCATCTAAATCTGGTATTCAGGTAGTTTTTAAAGACCCGCCATAAAATCAATACCTTTACGTACTACAAAATGTACTTTGAAAACTGCGTGAATAACTAGTTAAAATGGCCATATTTGCGAAACAAATAAAGTTACATGTACTTAATGTAGTATTTTTTCAAAGCTCCTTTTAATGGTGATGTTGGTGATAATATAAAAGGTAGGACAAACATTATTTTTTTAATGTATAATATATCACCAATAAAAAGATATTTAAAAGACCTTTAAGAAAATACAACGTGATGTATATCTTACTTCATTACCATCTAAATCTGGTATTCAGGTAGTTTAGACCCGCCATTTTGTAAAGGGTAAAGAGCTGACTCTATATTTTGAAGTTATTAAATACTTGCTTTAAACTAATGTGCCACACGGCTCCCCTTTCCATTAAATTTTTGTTTCCAAAATGGCGCCCAACTCCTAATTTAACAATTATATCTGTAATCTCTTGCCAAAAATTTGATTTATGTTGTTTTACTGAAATCCTTAAATTTTTATGAAAAAATACCAAACAATTTTAAAGTTAGAAGGGTGTGTCCTGACTTAAGACAAGCACTATATAATTATTGTGAAATTTTAAAATTAAATAAATATTGGACAAAAATAATTTTTAGTTAAAAAAATATAATTTGAATTTATTGAAAAATAATGATACGGCAGTATAAGAGATTATACAATTAAATATAAGCATTGGTAAAACCAACAAAAAAATGAAATACAAAAAAAAATACATTCCAATAAACTTGATAATTTTATCAAAAAATTAAAAAATATTATAAACTTCATCTTAAAGTTGAATAACTTTTAAGCGCGTCAGTTTAATAAAAATAATAGGTAATGTTTTTTTACTAAGCGTTAAATTTTATCCAAAAGGATGATTTGGTCTAGCCTTATTAATAAACCATCAGAAAGTTGTAAAATTCCAAATTAAAAAAAAACAAGTTTTCCCTTGTTAATTATTTGGAAATTATTTGAAATTTATATTATGGGTTATCCTAATATTAGTATTAAGGACTGTGGTTTTTACAGAATTTTTTTATTATTTTAACAATGTTATGAAGTTTATGAAGATATGTTCTGTATTGGTTTAGCGGATTAATTTTATTGATGATAGCTATTTGGATACACGCCAAAAAATAAAATAAAAGTACCAAAAAAAATTAATTGCTAAGTAACTAGAGAACTTAAAACCGACCGTTGTCAAGATAACTTAAATAAAAATGAAACATTTAAAACTTACCTATTATTCAGGTTTCAAATTTTAAAATTTTTAGCTCTTTAAAAGATTTCCCCTTTAACATTCTTAATCTTTTAGCCCTAGAGAGCACAAAAGTAAATAATGCACTAATGTCTTTTCTAAATAGAATAAATTTAAAATTATAAGTTACATTTACTTTAGGATTGTTGTGATATACATAGTTATTAGGCTGTAGGTTTAGTTTTTCCATTTTCATCCTTTGTGGTTTCCCTTACTTGGTGGTCCTCTATGTGTGTTAAAAAAGTCGCCCTAATAGACCCCAGTGGCGTGAAGTGTGTGTCCCCGTCTTATATGTGATAGGCTTTTAACTTGCTTTTATTGTTATTATAGCAATATGATTAAAAATCTTAACTTCTAGGCTCCTTTTTGTAAGTAAAACTTTGTGACTGGCCAAATGGCTAACCAGCCAAGGCCAAAAAAAAAAAAAAATTAAAAAGAATAAAATCGTCTTTTCTAATCAGTCTAATATAACATGCTTGTTTTTGTTTTTTAATTTAAACTGTGTTTTTAAGTAATTATCTAACAAAACAAAATAAAAAAACACCGATATTATTTGCTCTTAACAGTTTGACCACATATTAGCTAATTGAATTACCTAAATTTGTGGCTTTAGGACTTAATTAAAAATTATCATTAGATAGAACTATTATAAGTTATTGATTTTTAACTTGTAATAAAATATAGCCTATAGCACTCCTGAATAGTGTAGCTTACTGACTGTAAAATAGTTTTCATGATCGGTTCAGTATTTCTGAAGATTAGCCCTTACAAACAAACAAACAATCAAAGTTTGTAACAGTTTAATTTCGTTA
>JACEGR010003033.1:0-113740 GCA_014170235.1 Listronotus bonariensis | reverse complement strand
AAACAAATCAACACATTTGTCAGTGCAAAGTGCAGTGTTTTAAAACCTTGAAACTTAGCCTTGCTTCACACATTCACAGCAAATCCCGCCATTTGCTTCGGTGCCGCGTCAGCGACGTCGGCGTTACCGGAAGCCTCTCGGACCCAATTCAATTACTTGCATTTTGACCAGAAAGGGATCGTTGTGGGGAAGCCAACGTATACTAAACTAAAATGAATGACCGGACGGCGACAGCGCAATATGAACGATCTTGGCGTCTTTTACACACTAAACCATGGTTTTGACGGACAAAGAGATAAAAAATTAGCACAAAGCCTTTGGTTTGCCGACTTTCCATTCCTTTGCGTATGAAAGGTTTCATTTAAACTCCTGCACATACACTTCGATAAGCGTTGGTCCGTCGCCCGTATTTGCGTGCTCTCCTAATATGAGAAAGGCAGTTATCAGGCGCTGATTCGAGCATCGCGGCACGCTGTTTGCTAACGTGAAGCGCCAGAGCGAACATATTACCCAACGGCTATTCGTTACTCCCAAGGCGAAAGCGAAACTGGTATCACATTTTGGCGCTTCGTCGGTGATTTAAAAGTAGCCAGACGCGATGATCAAAATGTCGCCACTTTACGCTCCACAGTCCGGTGTACCATATTTAAATAGCATATAAGATATTTAACCGGACCGTGAGCGTGGGCGTATAGCAACTAGTGTGCATTCACCATGCTATTTAAATGAATGACCGGACGGCGAGCGAAGCGCTAATATGAACAGTCTTGGCGTCTTTACACACTAAGCCGGTTTTGACGGACAAAGAGATAAAAAATTATACAAAGCCTTTGAGTTTGCCGACTTTCCACGTTCTTTGCGTATGAAAGGTTTCATTTGACTCCATACACTTCGATAGCGTTGGTCCGTCGCCCGTATTTCCGTCTTTCTCTAATATGAAAAGGCAGTTATGGTATGATTCCGAGCATCGCGGCACGCTTCAAACTGCTAACGCAAGCGCCAGAGCCATTCATATTACCAACGACGCTATTCGTTACTCCCCAAGGCGAAAGCGAAACTGGTATCACATTTTGGCGCTTGCGTCGGTGGTTAGTAGCCAGACGCGATGATCAAAATCATACCTTTACGCTCACGGTCCGGTCATTTATTTAAATAGCATATAAGATATTTAACCGGACCGTGAGCGTACCGAGACCTTAGCAACTAGTGTGCATTCACCCTTATTTGGTTTTAAAGCTATATTGCATTGTACCATAAAGTAAACTAATGCGGCCGAGTGAATGAGCTGGAATCTGTGTTAAAAGAGGTTTCGCATAATAATAAATTTGTAGTGGATTTTAAAGATTAATTACTTCTACTAATTAGTCATTGATCAAATGACCTTAACAAGGAGACGCACCTATATGATGATACGCACAATGTATCGTTAATGCACTTGGAGGCATAGTATTTATAAAAAGGGCTTTAGGTATATCACATGGAACGAAAGCAAATTTTAGTCTAATATAGCATATAGCCTAAATTATATCGGAAATATTTGTAGCCCCTGGACCAGTACTGAAATGGACTTCATAAAAAACATTTTTAAAACCTATTTAGGGGCGTTCCTTTTGACAAGTCTAGCACGAATTTTCATACTGCCATATATGGACGCGGCGTTTAACCCAGCCTGTCAATGTCAAATGGTTCGAGTGTCGGACATGGGATTGCGTTACTTTTTTGTCAAACAAGTTTACCACAATGTATTACATAGCAATTTTTAAACATTGTGTCAAAAATGGTAAGGGTTACAGCCCTGAAACCATAAGAATCAAATACATTTTTCGGATATCCGACCAGGCGAGTAACTCGACTGTAACCCTTACGACTTTTGGATTAATGTTTAAAAGTTGTACGTAAAACACTGTGGTACACTTGTCCGACAAAAAAGTGACGCGTTTGCCCGGTCCGACACCCGAAACATGTCAAAGTTGACAGGCTGGGTTAAACCGCCGGTTCCATATGGCGGTATGAATATTCGTGGTAGACTCGTCAGAAGAAGTCCATTTCATTACTGGCCCAGGGAGTATTAGCTCTGGAAATTTAGAAGCAAACGTCAAATATGTCACATAAAATAATTTATTTAAAAATAAACAGAAATATAAATGTATCAAACCTTCAAAATTGTAATTTAAAAGTTCAACATTAAACTAACTTGCCCTTTATCATGTTTGGTATTTATAACCTTTAATTTGTTTTCTTTTAGTAAGTCTATAATTGTTTTAGCCACCTCGTTTCAAATTTTTCGGAAATTTAGCTCTTGAATAAACAATAAAGCAAAACTGGTCATGCAATATTTCGTCTATTTTTACCAAACATTTTGTTTTGTACACACGACAAGTAAGGGTAACTAAAAATAAATCCATGTAATACATCGTTTGGGATATTTTTCGCTGACCGGCTGTTATATTTGGGTTCCCGGCTTGAATGACAAAAGCTTTTCGAGTGGGTGGAAATAGGAAAAACAATAGTATTTACACCTAATATTTTTTAAATTTATTTTTTGTTTATGTGCGGTAAAAACCCGAAACGATTTTTTTGTCGGTAATATTGCATACAAATACTTTTATTAGACCTAAGTGTCAGGTTTTTAGATGTTTATTTGTTATTTCCAGGGGGTCAATTAGGATTTTAAAGTCATTTTATCTTAAAACACTGGGACAAACACTACATATACAGTGTATTCACTGATGGAATTAACTATACCTGTAAACATTTTTATTTTTAATATTTAAAAAAAGTTATTCTTGATAATGAATGTTTGCTTTTATCTGGAATGCCAAAAGCTATAACAAAAATCGCAGTAGGATATACAAGGTGAGCGAAGTTCAATGCTAAAATTATGCCTGGCTGTGGGCTTCGCCGTAAAAAGAATGGAGATCTAAATGTGTGCCAAGTAAGTGTACAAAATCCAAATATGTATTAAGAGGAACACATTTACATTATAAACAAGTATTAATCTCTATTTCTTTGTTTTATTGGATATCTATAACAGTCGCTTTAAATAGAATAATTAACTTAATAAAATAAATGATGTAATGAAAACTGGCCAAGTCAAATCTAACCCACTTTAAGATCTCACATTTTTAAATAACAGCAATTGTTATAGGTATCCAATAAAACAAAAAATAGAGTTTTATACTTGTTTATAATGTTATTTTGTTCCTATAAATATACAGTGTGTCTTTGGAAGTTCTTACCAACTGAGAAACTTTTTATTTATTAACTTTTAAAAAATGTCTCCTAATAAAAGTTCTGCTTGATGAGAAAATACATTTTCACAAAAATATTTGAAGGTTGGATGTACAGAGTGCCTTAAAAATGACTTGTTTCCAAATTAAAATAAAGGTTATTTCCTAACTAGGGCACCAAACTTTAAAGGGTGATTTCTTACATATGTCATTTTATGAAGAAAAGTTTTTGTAAACATATGTTGCTTCGTTTACTGAGATCCAGGGCGTTAATTTTTTTTAAAGTAGTTTTTTTAAATATCTTAAATCCGAAGCCAGATACAATAAAAATGTACTTCACCAAAAATATATATTTTTAGTTGCTTTACAGGAAAAAAAACTAAAAACTACATAAAAAAGCCAGTGGCGTACAGTGGGCATACAGCCAATATTATTGAGAGAAAAATGTACGCCACCGGATTTTTATGTAGTTTTTATACTTTTTCCTATAAAGCAACTAAAAATATACCTTTTTAGTATAGTACATTTTTTTTGTATCTAGCTTTGTATTTAAGATTTAAAAAAAACACTTTTAAAAAATAATCACATATGTTTATAGGAACCTTTCTTCATAAAATGGCATAACAAATTACCCTTTAAAGTTTCGTGCCGTAGTTAGAAAATACCCTGTATATTAATTTGGTGAAAGGTCTTTCTTATGCCACCCTGTACATCTAACATACAATTGGTTTTGTGGATATTTTTTTATCAAGCAGGACTTTTTAAAAGGAGGCATATTTTTTCGTAAAGTTAATAACTAAAAACTTTGGTAAGAACTTCCGAAGACCCGCTGTATATTTGGATTTTGTTCAGAACTTGGCACTCATTTAGATCTTTATCCTTTTGCGGCGAAGCCCACAGCCAAGCCTAATTTTAGTATTGAACTTGGGTCACCTTTTTCCCTTTTATGTTTTTGGTAAAATTGCATATTTTTGAACCACACAAAAAAATAAAAAAAAATGTAAAAACTGACTTCTTAGGATGTATTCATCAAAAGCAGGACACACAGTATAGTTTGCCATGATGCGTTTTATTTTTAAATCATTAAAAATCGGAAGTATTTAAATCCTAATTTTAAAAGATTATTATCCTGTTTTTCTAGTTTTCAATTATAAAATAATTTCGATTTATTACAACCTAAAAGCGTACATGTAAGTGCACGCAAGCACTTTAAAAAAAAGCTATAATAATGCAAATTTTTAAGCTAAACGTCTACTAAAAAGAAATTATTGAAAAAAAACTAATTTTATTTAACGCATTAAAGCTGTATATAAAGTTATTTAGCTTTCATTGTTATAAGCAGTATTTTTGTACTGATAACAAAAAACTATATTTATGATTTGTTGTTTTTAAAATACAAAAACAAAAAATTAAGGCAGATATTAAGAGACAATAGGTAGGTTGTTAAAGTGGGCGGATTAAAGAAGGAAAGCAGTAGCCACGCTAATGCTATTTCACTCGCACGTGGCACCTAATTTGCGATCCATCATCAATCGGCACATTGGGACTGACGTGCGAGTGAGATAGCATTAGTCATGGCTATTGCTTACTCCCTCTGACTCAAAAACGTTTTCAATGCACTGCGCCTTTGGCGGTCTCAACCGATTTGTCGCTGACTATCATAAGTGTCAAAATTGTCAAATTAAAGTCATCCTATCTAACAATTTTGACACTTATGATACTCACAAGCAAATTGGGTAAGATGTATGTATGAGCCCATCATTGTCTTTCCAGTATATTTATTTAAAAATTTCGCTCCCAAATATTATTTAAAAAAGAATTAAAAATAAGATACTTTAAGATTAAAAAAAATAATAAAAACAAAAATTTAGTTGTTAGTTTTTATTAAAATTAAAGGTAAATAGAAATTATTGGATAAGAAGTAAAATTTAAAGGAAGCAAAGGTTGTCTTAGCTTTAAAAAGGTGTTTTTTAACAGCTCCAAAGATAACACGCGAAGGTGCATGAAGGTAACTATCAATTATAAAACCTATCAAGAAAAATTTCTTTTTGGCATCTTAATGTCAGGAAATTATTTTTAAAAATAGAACCGAAAGAAAATGTTTGCAAAAAGTAAACATTCTGTCGTAAATAATGGAAACTTGGTCACGAAAGCATTTCAGGGCTTTGAATTAACGTAAAAAAATATTTAGGAGTTTTTTTATAGAATTAAAAATCTGACCTAAATATAGTACTTATTTACAATCATGTATGTAATGTTGACATTTCCGACTTTTTAAAAGTTTAAACGTGTCACTCTTCTGACTTTTACTTTCAGCCCACGGGGGAAAAGGTTACTTTTCTCCCGTGGGCCGAAAACTACATTATTGTGCTAAAAATTTTTACTATAAATTGCTCACACATTTTTTTCGTGTAGTCAAAATTTAGAGACAAGACTGCCTAAAGCCAAGGTCTATATGCCTGAAATCCACCAATGTGTAAATAAGTCAATCCGAGTACATACATGTCTGGTTAAACTTCCGAGCCGGCCATTTATATTTTAACAAATTAAATCCATTTACCAAGGGATGTTCGAGTTTCCTATTTTACAGGCTAAATGCTATATTAAATTTCAACATGTATACACAAGGTCATTTTCAAAAAAGCCACTTAGCACTCTCCCTAAATGGCAGATAGTCGGTAAATTTTTTCAATAAATTCAAGAAATGTATTTGCCATCCGTTGTTTTAAACCAGATCTCTGTGGAGTATGCATTTTTTTGCGCTGCTTTTTGTTATAGTCCACTCGCCAATGAAATGGGACAAAGCGCAATATCGTCAGTCATCGCGGTGTGAGGCGAGTGAAGGCGAGCAGTGGCAAGTGCGAGAAGTGGGAAAAACACAAATTTAAAACACCAACAACAAGAATTTTCTTGTCAAGAGTTTTGGATTATACAGGGTGTTCCTTAAATACATGCTAATATTTAAGGGGCCCTAAACGTCTAACCTTTTAAGATACAGGGTGTTTAAAGTTTCAAAACACCAAAAAATTTCAGAAACACCCATTTCAATAAAAACTCTTATACTGGATATAAACCCTATTTTAGTAAGTATTTATTATTTTTGTTACATATTTGCTAATAAAACATTATTAAACCAAATTTTTAAAAGAAAAAGATCCCGCAATGCTTTTTTATGGTTTAAAAATATTTAATTAATTATTTTTTTTTTTTTTTAAAAGTTGTATTTTTATTTGCTTAATCAAAAAAATGCACAAAAATTTTACACTCATTTACACAGTAAGTGGCGTACCAATTTTTGTTAGAAATATTCCTTTAGTTGCCTCTCGAGACGCCACTGGACTTATTAAATGTAATTAAGTTAGTGATAAATTACCCCCTTAATGTTATTAATAATATTGCCAAATTAAAACAAAACTGGGTAAAAGATAGTTAGGATATTAAAAAAATATATTGTTTGAAAATTCTAATACTCTGTATTTTAAAAGTTAAGAAGTTTAGAGCACATCTCCATAAGGAAGTTTTGTCTTCAAATGAGTCCAAGAATTACTCCCTTCGATATCAGCATGTTTTTAGGAATACCCTGCATATATGTTTGCCCTAATATATAACCAAAAGTTTTTAAAAAATAGCCTTAAAACTTCTCACTTCGTTTGGGTCAACTTTTGTTTGTAAAGCAGCTTTTTCAAAAATGAACTTATTAAAAAAATAAATTTCGGAGCAGAAATCGCTAACATCGAACGAACATCTTTAGGATTTAATGGCAAGAGCATGCACAAACTTTAGTCCTAACCTCGGACGGATAATTCAATTATTATATAATAAAATAATTTTTCAAAACTCATTCGTTTTGTTTATTCATTAATATTGTAAATACACACATTTAAATGATACAGTTTATTAATACTTAACCTATCCATAGGGGGTCTTTTTTCGTTTCTAACTGCGACGGTGTTATTTTAAAAAAATAACCCTAATAAAATTAAACTGCTGAACATTCGAACGGAATAATTTAAATTTTAGGTTTAATTTTTAACTTAATTGTTTCAAAGACTACAAAAATATTGTAGTGCCGTTTCTGCAAATTTGGACGCAATTATTAGTCTTTATGATTACCCTTATTGCAGCCTTGTTATTAAACTTACCTCTTATATACAGAGTGGTAAATATGACGTTGTTTTTTTGGAAATTTTGCTGTTCTGCAAATTTTTCAATAAAAAAAATTTTTGGGTCTTTAAAATTTTATAATAATCAAATAATCATTTGCGACAGTTTTGGCAGATTTTTGATATTCCTCGTAAGTCTGGAAAGCATGATGTTGTTACTAAAAAAGTGACGTATTATCGTTGTCAAAAATCAATATAACAACCCTCCTAATTAAAACTGACCTTTAATCTTTTACAATTCTCTTTATACTTGTTATTATTAATACATCCAAGATATAAAACCAATTTAAAATGCCTAATTTCAAAGTATTATGCAGATTTTTATAGTCCGAAGTGACCTATTCGAATTTTTCGAAGGAATATTGGTTGGATTTTGTAACGTATCTTCCTTATTTTTAATAATAGAAAAAAATTTTAAAGAGGTTTTTGTAGGACCTTTTTAAGAGCTATAAGGCCTTGTAAGTAAAATTCCTTAAGATCCCTTGGTTTTTAAATGGGGTGAGTTTAAAGGGCTCAAAAAAGGTGGTGCTTGTATCGTAAATAGATGGTTTTAAAACACTACATCTCGCAAAATATTGAATGTATAGAAAACTTACGCAAAGAAAAATATTAGTCTAAAAACGTACGTACAATTTTAAACTTCATCATTTTTTTTATCTTTAGTATTTTCGGAGTTATTTAGAGAAAAAGGGTAAAAAATATAAAATTGTAAATAATTGTTTTTTACTTTAGCTTAAATTTTCCTGACTATAGTCATTTAATATTAGTCAAAGTTCTTGAATGTATTATTATTACATGTGTAAAGAGAACTACAAAAGGATCAAGATCAATTTTAATTAGGGGGTAGTTAGGGGCTTGTCTTAATTGATTTTTTCGTAGAAAAAAATAGATACTGACCCTATTTTTACTATAACTTACTCAATTTTTATGGTAAAAACTTCTTTTTTTTAATAAAGGCATTATTGCTTCAAAAAAGATATTATAAGTTTTCTTTAAATTATGTAGCATATTCCCGTTATTTTACTTTAAATCAATAAAATTTTACATTGGAAAAAAAGGTACTATTAATACGCCGTATCTTTGTTCGTATTGCTCGTAGAAAAATTATAATAAAACAATTTTGTTTGTCTTTTTAAAATCTACAGTTTTGCTATTTACAGTTTTTATTAAAATGCATAGCTTTTGAGTTATTCGAGAAAAATCCATTAAAAACGTTGTTTTTTTGTCGAAAACGTATTACTTTTAATCCCGAATAACTTGAAAAGTATTAGTTTTACGAAAAAAATATAAAGACCATTTTTGCTTAAAATCACCTTTCCTTGTGTTTTGGCGCCCTTCATTTCGATATAGGTTTTAACCCTTGGGCTATTTCTTACCTTCTGTTAAAATTTTAAATTTCAAGTCGATCCATGCAGGACCAAAAAATTGCCAGCTGAAATGCTTTATTTCCTGTATTAATTGTATTATCATGCCAGTATTAAATATAATAACATCCGTTTTTTAATTTTGGTTTAATCGAAAGTAGGACAAATTTAGGCATTTTAAATGGTTAAATTTAATAATATTGTTAATATTTTAATATTTAAACTCTACAAATCATTTTTATTATTACATGTAGAATATATTATTATTCATTACTGTATTTTAGATTTTGATAAAGAAATGGCCAATAAATATGTTTTGGTTACAACCACATATATCGTGCAGTAATATGAGAAGACAAATAAATATTATGTATATTAAATGTGTTCCATTTAAATTTGTTCATGCCTATCAAGATTTTTGTTTATGAAGATATTTACCTAAACCCATTAGTTTTGTAAATAAGATTTTTTTGGTTATAATACAGGTTTCATTAAAAATGGCTAGGCGAATTTAAATTTTAAAAATATAGAGGTCAGTTCCGTAATAACCTATTATTTGGTTAGGGCATTACGTTGTGGGGGGCACCACATAGGGGTTACCTTTTGTTTTTGTGTTAAAAAAAGGTTGGTAAAAGAAATGAGTAAAAAGGTGGTAACCTTTTTTTTGCTGTTCAAAGAAGTTGGGATTAGTAAGAAAAGTATGAAATAAAAATGTGGGGAGGTTTTTTTTGGTCCTCAAAAATTTCATACCTAGTGGGCACCACAAAGGTGAACTTCTTAGGGCATCAGGAACTTTTAATTCGGCACTGTACAGGGTCTTCTCTTAAATACTAAACTTCACGCAACTTTCGGTTAAACGGAAAGTAATAAACAGATGTTTTTTTAAGGTATTATTAGCATCTGATCACATTATACACGTTTAGCCAAATCAAATGGCTTTGAGGTCACCCCCATAGACCAAAATGGTAATGAAAATAATATATTATTAGTTGGATTAACTGAATACATTTCTTGTTTAGTAAGGCCAAATTGTAGTAAAAAAACATAAAAAGTATATTTTTCTCAAATGAACTGGAGCATAAATAAATTAACGTATTCAATGCAAAGCCCCAGAGACTCACCCATTCCAGTTATTACCGAATTAGCATAACTTACGGCCACGAGAATAAGGCTAGTATAATATGCGAGCAATAAATAATACCTTTAAAGTTGTTGGCAAAAGTTGCTAGAATATTTCGTGGGCTACTAAATTTTGCATTTAAATTAGAAAAATATAAAATCCTATAAACAAAGTTCAGTAACAACATAAAGGAGAATGTAAAATACAGGGTGTCTCTAAAAGCTCTGTATGAAATGCTACTACCAATTCCCTGGACCAGAATACAAAGATATAACGTAATTTATTTTAGTCGAAAAGTAGATCGTTTGCAAGATACAGGGTGAAAAAGTTTTTATTTTATGTTAGTTATTTTTAAACATTTTATTTATTAAAAGAGATATTTTCACAAAATTAAGCAATAAAAGGTTTTTTAGAGTGGGAAATTCAAATATGGTAATGTTTTAGTCGTAAAATATAGAGAGAGCCAAATGTAGTCCTTTGGTTAGCTTCAAAGTATCACAAAAAATTTTTACCTTGATAATATTAAAATTTAAGCAAAGTATTTTTATTCTTTCATATTTTTGCACAAAAAAGGTAAACTTGATAAATATCTCGACGAGCAACCGCTTTTGAGATATTTCAGATTAAACATTTTATTTGATACAAAAGTTTGCCTTTGCATTCATTTAAGCTTTATCTGGGCCACCTGATAGTTTCCAATTGGTCTGTACAAAATGTTACCACAAATTCTTTGGACCAAATTACAACGATCTAATGCAGCACGTTAGTCGAAAGGTTGCTGGTTTGCAAGATACAGGGTGTCAAATTTTCTATTAATTTTGTTTTTCTGGACACCCTGTATCTCGCAAACAATCAATTTTTAACTAAGGCAAATTGGGTTAAATTTTTGTATTTTGGCGTAAGGAAAATGTAGTAATTATTTGTACAGACCTTTTAGAGAAACTCAGATGGCCTATATTGAGCGTAAAGGACGAAGGAAAATTTTGTATGTGAAATAAAACTTTTAATCCGAAATATTTTAGAATCGGTTGCTCATAGCTATTTATTAAATATACATTTTTATGCAGAAAATATTTGAGAATAAAAATTATCTACTAGAATTATATATACCGGGACAAAAAAGTAATGACATTTTAAAAAAAGTTGGCTCTCTCTACATTAAACAGCAAAAATATAAGTAGCTTTTGATTCTTACTTTAAAAAAATCAATCTTTAAGACAAGCCATAAATCTAGAGTATTAGGTTTACTAAAATAAGATTCGGTAATGGATAAATGGTATGGAAAGGGAACAGTTGTCCACAAATTTTGTAAATAGTCGTAAAGTAGTAAATGCTCACATACATGCTTAATACCTTAATATACTGTATAAGCAATAGCTAAAGGTATATCGGCAAGTAAAGCAACAACAAAGAATATATGATGAATCATCCAATACGAAATGTTTATATGCCGGTATTCACGTTAGATTGTCTCTTTTCCTCACATTGCCCATGTGTAATGTTATTTAGCTGATCCGATATAAATATTTCCTAACAGCTAACGGCTATCGTTGTCTGCAAAAACACGATTGTTATTGACATTTTGATTTTGCTCTTAGCTTAAGGATTTAATGGCATTTTTTTATGAAATGAACGTAGATAATTGGTTAGTCAACCCACGGATAGCATAGGTCCATCTTTAAAAAAGTGGGGTTTTTGAAAAGAGCTTCTCCGTTTTTCTTGATAAACAAAACTACAAAAATATTATGCATCGTGGCTTTCTCATGGAACACTTGACAATAAAAAATAAAATAATATCTAGTATTATGTCTAGTTAAATTATTTTTTTCTAATTATGTTTTTATTTTTTACCAATCGCAAAATAAATTAGTCCAAAAAATTCATTAATAAAAAGTGCTCAAAAGGATAACCATTTAAAAAATAATAGTTAAACGCGAAAGTGTAATTTTGCCAACTTTTCTAATGTTCTATCTTTTAAAATATTGTAATTAAAGTCTTTTGACATCACCTGAGATCCATAGATTAGTCTGTATCCGATTATTGTCGCCAAATGGCATTAAAAGATCATGTACACGTAAAAACTTTTTAAATTTCTAATTCTGATCCAAAATTGCCTTAAAACTTAAAAAATTTAACAATTGAATACTACAAAATTTAAAACAGTAATCAAAAATTAAATACAGCATAAGTTTTTATCGATGTTTTATACATGGATCTTTAAAACCGCTGCAGCTACAGAGATGGTTAAATGGGGAAAGATTGTAGTTTTAAGAGTTTAGTTTAAATTATTATTAATTTTGTTGCGTTAAAAAATCATGGCATACTAGATATTTTGTAAAAACCGTTTATTTCAAAAATTGTTTTTCCTCTATGGCTAACATAATATTCGAAATAAAAAACTGTAGATGGGTGAATCAATTTTTATATGGCCCAGAGCAAAATCACTATGTGTAAAAAACAGAAAATAGTCATAGATTCAAGTGTTCTTTTAGTGACTTTTTTATTAATTTTAATTAAAATAAATACAATAATTGTTATTATTTCTTCACCTTATGGCTTTTTAAAAGTTCTTCAAGTGATTTAAAGTGACCTGTTTTATAAGTTTACTCTTAGCCCCCTTGTAACAATAGTATCTATAACTTCATATTACTAAAAAACGCTTGTATTTAAATAACTGTGATTTTAAAAATTAATATATGGGTATTCTACTTCTTAAGAAAAGTTATGGTATGTTTTATTATATTGTTTAGTTTGGTATTTTTTAAATATATATTTGCTCCCAGATAAATTCCGTCGCGCCGTATGTCCGTCGGACAACCACGATATTTTTTAAAATCTAAATATAAATGGCGCAGTGTGTACACTATCGGTAAGTCGGTATTCTTGGTAAATGATTACGACCATTCATTTTTTCTTAATATAACTGCGGCCTCAGTCGACCAAGTTTCGCCAAAAAAAGTGTTTGGCTTTAATATGTGTCCGTCGGACAACCTGTAGAAATATGTAAGTAATTAACATTTTTTAAAAAGTTGTGGTATTTAAGATCGTATTTAATCAAAATATTACTGTGGGCTGAAAAAAAGCAAAAATAAAATATATTTTATCAGACAGTTCAAGGTTTAAGAAATTGAAAAAATGTGCGTCGGACAATCAGTCTCTTGGAAAACCAGTCACTTAAATAACTGAAGAAAGTTATTAATAAATTATGGTGTTTTTGATAGTATTTAAATCTAATTTAACCTTAGGCATAAAAAAACAAAAATTAACTATATTCAATCAGACAGATTAAAATTGAAATTTTTTAAAAAATGTCCATCGAACAACCAGTCTCTTGAAATACTAGTCACTTGGATAACAGAATTGTTTTCTGTAGGATAATTTGATTATCCTTGGAATATGGTAATATGGCTTAATGATTGACAAGTTAGTTAGCTTCGTTGGTAGTGACCTGCTTTTAGATAGGTACTGGTTGTTTTGGGTTTGAATTTTGTGTACATATGAGACGTACCTAATGTGGATTTTTCTGGTTTTATTCCTAAATCTGATCAAAGTGCTGTGCTCACTGCAGATAACAATTAATAAAGTAATGACCTATTATTTAAAATAAGTAAATATTACAAAACAAGAAAGTTCATAAAAATATAAAAAATTTAAAACTGGGACAAAAACAAGTTGATTGACCCAGATAAAATATCTTTTTAATAGGAAGGTAAAATCCGATATTTATGTAGTACTCGGTTTTAAAGCTACGACAAAATCTTGCATTTTTTTAAATGGAGACCGTAGGGTGCTATACCATTTTTGTAATCTAGTAACCGATCATTTTTTTGGACGAAACCAAAAGTGAATTAAACTAAGCCTTAAAAAGTCCTTCCCATTTAACCATATCCGTAGCTGCATCGGTTTTCGAGATCCCTGTACAAAACTTCAAAAAAAACTCAGCCTGTATATGCGAAAACTTTTCCCTTATAATATTAATCTATCCTAAATTTTACTTTAATACATCTAATACTCTAAAGGTTCTGACTTGTCGTAGACACCCGATATACTTGACCACCAACATACCATACTTATATAATATATTTTATCTAATTGGATTACTTGTATTTTTCGACAAAAAAATATAGATATTATTCCGCGACTACTTGGTCCAAACCTTACGATGCCAAACGGTAAGCATCCAATTAAAAAAAAAAAAAATCTGTATTATATTTTTTTTCTGACACCGATGTTATATATACTCAAATTTCTTTCAACCAGAAATTAGATAACCATTTTCTGGCACATATACACGTCGAGTACTCCCTAGGGACAAATAACTTACCCTGGCACTTTACAAATTAGGGCCTAATACACAGGGGCAAAAACTCGAATTATTTACCTTTATCTGGAATATAAATTTAACCTTTATTATTGTTGTTGTTTGTGCTTGGATATTACTAGAATTTATTGTTTGGGTAGTTCTTAAGGACTCAAAGTAATATATTATTAAAAAAAAGGTGTTTCAGAAAAGAAGACATAGGTTGGTAAGAATTTTGTAAAAAAAAACACCAAGTAATTTATTTACTGTCAAATATACATATGTATAAATAAATAAATAAATAAAGAGGTCTTTTATTTCAATATAAAATTAGAATACAAAAAACAGAAAAAATACAAAAAATGGTGGCGAGGTCTAATAATGCTATTCTGTATGCTGTAGCTGTATGTGTTTTGGAAAAAAACATAGGTTGGTAAGAACTTTGTTAAAAAAAAATATTGTATTAACATTATTTATCATTGAATATATATGTAGATAATAAATTTGGGAAGGTCTAACTAGCTTTTTAATATGAAATTTATATACAGTCCAGGTCCTAAAGTCCGTCGCCCGCCTTATGACTTTTAAGCCGTTTGGTTTATTTTTATGAAACTACGAACGTTAATTTATGATATGGTGACCTCCTTAATTTATGACCAAGGTCTACATTTTTTGACATATCAATGACAGCTCTAAATATCAAAGCATTAGCTGGGTGTCTTTTGGAATATTTTTTAAATAAAAAGGAGGGTCGAGTGATACCTGTTTTGAAGCTCCTGGCGAGTACTTAATTACCCCCGAATATAAATCAGTAGCTTTACATACCACAGAATGGCGGTACTTTATTAATTACCCGAATACCATATTTAGATGGCCCTATTTTCGAAATTAATAAAGTTAAATTAATAAGAACCCCCTTTTCATTTAAACAAATAATAAAAAATGGCGCTGCAAATGAAACACCCAGAATTTGTCGGTTTATGAGTGATTTGGAAAAATAAAATAATTGATAATCTTTGTTCTTAAACCTATTAAAAAGAAATGTTTTGCTTAAAAATGGAAATATTAGTTATTTCTTAGGTAAGTCAGTTATACAGGGTGTTCCACCGAGCATTGCCGCGATCGATTTCTCGAAAAGTACGCTTTAAAAAAATTTTGAAAATTTGGTAACATTATAAAGTCAATAAAGGACATACAACTTAAATATTTTGACAGCTCTACCAATGTCAACTTCCTTATTTTGAATAGAGCACCCTATATATTATTTATTTTTTAAGTTCTGCGTAAAATTCTAAACGTAATTTATGTATAATGTTCTATACCTAAGTCCAACCGTTTTTGACTTATTTTACATTTTATGTCGAAAATGACGTTTGCAAGCCAATACATAACCATCAATTTCTTCTAAACAAAAGCCTTAAATATAAGTTAGGATTGTGTTTTGTAAAAAAGAAATTCTTTAGTAGACCGTATCGATACTTTTACAATTAATAAATACAGAGTGGTCAAAATTAATTTTTTCAAATGGAAACCCCATCTTTATTACCTTATCCTATTAGGCATTAAAAATAGGGGTAAGTTTGTATGGGATATTTATTTCAAAATTTTTCGAAATATTAATGATTTATTATTTACCGATTTTACCGAAGCATTTAAGTACGAATAGGTACGGGATAGTTAGCTGTGACGCCGCATTTTGTTGTCAAGGCCAACTAGAAGCCAAACTTAGCCGTACTTAAAAGCATTGTTAGAATAGATAAATATAAAATTCGTAATATTTTAAAAACCATAAATTTTTAAAATAGACGTCCCTTTACAAACCTCTTTTTATTTTTGATGCCTAACAGGATACGTTAACAAAAGATGGGGTTTCCATTTAAAAAATTGACTTTTAAGGTTTTTGTTGTAATAATTTTTAACTATTATTTTTGACCACTCTGTATTTAATAAATTGTAAAAATATCTATACGGTCTGCTAAAAAGTTCTTTTTCTACATGAAACCCAACCCCAACTCATATTAAAGGCTTTTGTTTAAAAGAAATTAATGGTTATGTAAGGGCGGTTTGACTTAGGTTTAGAACATTATACATAAATTATGATTAAAATTTTACGCAGAATCTAAAAATTAAATATTATATAGGCTGTTCCATTTAAAATTCAAATTTCCAAAGCGTACTTTTCGAGAAATCAATTGCGGCAGTTCCCGGTGGGACACCCTGTATATATCACATATAAGTCACGCTAGAAAAGCTTAACTCTTGAGCTCGCAGGGCGTGAGAGATAATTTTCTTAAATGCCTTATATGTAATACCTCGCGCATCGAATACAAAATTTTATCCAACTTTTTTATAAAAATAATTATTTTTAAAAGCCCAAAATCATTTGAAAACGTCATCCATTTTTTCTTACTTGTCATTTTCAACACCATCAACGAAATTTTGTAATTTTTGTAAAGCAAGTTGGGCTGAAGGATTTTCTTAAGGACACTCCGCGCAATACAACGTTGTTCAAGATAAATGCAAAATAACTTTTACTATTAATAAAAACTTGAATAAATTGTAATAGGTATGTTGGTTGCTTAGTTTAATTTGATTTTAAAATGTTGGGAGCAATAAATAAAATATTGTCTATAAGTCAGCTAAAGTACACTTTAGTTCAC
The DNA here is from genome assembly GCA_014170235.1 of Listronotus bonariensis. Taxonomy (NCBI): domain Eukaryota; kingdom Metazoa; phylum Arthropoda; class Insecta; order Coleoptera; family Curculionidae; genus Listronotus; species Listronotus bonariensis. The sequence goes on along the minus strand of JACEGR010003033.1, from coordinate 96,903 downwards.
TAGTATCTTATAGGATACTTTATACTCTCAAAATCTAATTAATAATGGGCATAAATATTATAATTATATGCAAGTTTTGTTTACTAAATTATAATTTTCTCTTCGTAAATCATATTTTCTTTACAAGCAAATTAGTATGTCAAAAATTAATTTTTTTCAGTAAATTTTTTTTTATCCATTTGTGCTCCTTTAAACACTATTTGTGGACAGTTTATGCTTTAAAAATTTTACATTTTAATAAGTTAAAATACCGAAATAAAAAGTTTCTTTACTGGTCTAATGTAACGGTAACCATGGTTTTCCACTTATTGAACTAGTAGGAAAATCCAAACATTTGCGTTTTAACTTAATGCAACAGCAAGAAAAAAACTGTATTATAATGTTTAACCATTAACGATACAATAAATAAATATATAAAAAAAATAAGTAAGTAAATATTATTACAAGGTATGGTGTTGCTTTGTATATAGGACAACTGTGGCAAAAATGGTGCTTTTTCAATTTGCTGTTTTCAGTGCTTAAATATGTCGTAAATAAGTTTGTAGTAAAGATTTTATATAAAGTTTAAAAAGAAGTTTAAATTTGGGGCAGAATTTTAGGCATAAGCACAGCGCACAGATTACAGCGGCGAATATTAAAAGTTTTTAGGTCGATATGCAAGAGGGCATATCGGAATTTGGGTTATGTCAGTAGGTTTAAGGGCCTTTAAGGTCCAAAAACTAGACCATCAGGGTGGTAGGTAAGTAGGGGCAGTAAACCCTCGGTGGAGGCGCCTGTCGGTGGGTGTGACGGGGATGCGCACGCCCGCTCCAGACCCTCGCCGTCAGCGGCGCGATGCTGCGGCCACAGTCGAGATCTGGACCGCGCCGTGACGCCACGCGTCCCGACGCTTAGCGTATTTAGAGCCAGACATCGTCGGCATCGGGAAATCCGATCCGTGACGACATTCACGCGCTGAACGTCATAGGTGACGCCGCGGGTCGAAAGAAGCGTGCCTACTCTTACAGTGTAAATTAGGTTAGAATTTTAACCGGTTTATTTTTTTTTGTTTTAACCAGTTTTTCTTTGGCGAAGTTACTTTTAAACGGTTTTAAAAATATTATTATGATTTTTAAAATTTAAACTCGATTTTACAAATCGCGAGTAAAAATATTATAATATAAAAAGTAAACCTTAGAGTTTATAGTTAATTAGGGGTAATTATATATATAAAACAGTATTATAGTTTATTATTATAATGAATTTAAATGTACGTTCCAAAATAATTTTTATTTAAAAGTATTTTGTTATAAACTCTTTTTATTATTTTTAAAGCAAAAACCACTTGTAAAAATATTTTCTGAATTTATTAAACCTCAAAGACAAACTGACCCAAATGTTTTTTTCTTTTTGTTTACTATATTTATAAACTTAATTTAACAAAATAATTTTGTCTTAATTTAAAAAAATATATATTTAACCGTATTATTAATTTTATTTAAAAAACGGAAACATTACTCTTGGATGAAATTTTTTTTTTAAATAAAAGGTAAATATTTGAAATAATTTTTACTTCTTTTTACTTTTTCAAAATATTTGAAATTCAATATTTAAACTTAAAAATAAACTGTCCTATTTATTTATAAAAACAAGAAATACATATCTTCTTTTTTCTTTTAAAATCCAAAAATAAACTAAATTAGGTCTTAAATATAATCCCCAATAAAAACATTCTCACAAGAACTTTTTCTCATTATGTCGGCATTAACTGAAACTTAAATATAAAATTTTCATTAAAATAAATCACGAGGAAAGATAAGCTGACATCAAATGTCTTTATAAAATAAAATATTTTTGCCTCCCTTGTTAAATAAATGTATTTTTTATTCTTTTAAATTTCAATTAAATCAGAAAATAAATTGGGTTTTAAATTTGCTTTGGTTAAAAACACTGACAATAAATCAATTCATTTTATAGCCTCTAAAATTTCAGTTAAGAGTTATTGTTTATGAATCGGCATTTGCAACAAAAAACGTATTTTTTGTAAGCGTTAGAAGTTAAATTATTAATGAAATTACGCAAAAAATAGAATTTAACTGTTTTTTATATAACCAGAAATAAAAATTTCTGCCCAAAACAAGTATAGAGTACAAGTTTTGGCAAGTTCAAATTTTAACAATTTTATTATTTTTGTAGTTTATGATGCAAAATCTCTTGAAAAATCAGTATTTGTATTACCCAGTTCTCTATTATATGACGTTTACGTTGTAGGAATTATTATAAAAAGGTTTTATCTAATAAAATGTCTTTTTGAATTCTTCTTAGTATACAAAAAGTACTTAAGTTAAATTTATTTTCGGAGCTAACATAACTTAATTTTTGTGTTTTAAAGTCACTTTTACCTAGTGAAGTCTATTTAATGTTTTTAAATTTGTTCTAGCAATCATTTCAATTTTATTTTCAGTTTTTTTTTAGCCAAAATAAATTCAACACTTGTAACCCAGCAATTAAATTTTGCTAAAAAGTATATTTAATATTTTAAATAAGGTTTTGTTTTGGTTTAGAAATGGTTTAAATTATTTCTCAAATTTCGATGCATCACAATCCCAAAAAACAACATCGAACTTGGTCTGCGCGTCGCGACTTAGCGAGATCGGCGCTCCTAAACGATTCCGTGTCCCGAAAAGCAGTGCGGGACTGAAAATAGCTGCCGGCGAGGTTCTTATTACCGATAATCGAGAAGCGGGAGTGTAATTTTTCTCCTTTTGCAGACAATTACAAGATCAATCAGTCAAATATGGCGTAATTAATATCATTTAGTTGGAGAAACTACACGAATGTGTCTTTTGGCTCAGCAATCTTTCATGACTTCCATAAGACGAATCAGGTATGAAGCTAGGTTTACTTTACATGTTCTGATGCAGTTATACCTGCTCAGATTACTTTTATTTACATTAGAAATGCATATAGTTGTCACTTAGATAAAAATGGGATAATTACCGCCCTGTAATTAAACAAAAATCAGGAAAGGACTTGTTTTAGACTCAAAAATTAAGCTATACATTTCAACTTAGTAAACTAAAGTACCTTTTTTTGTTTTATTTAACTAAATAAAATTTTGATAATATAAATCCAAAACTGCCGTTGCAGATATCACGATTGTAATTTTAAATGCAAAGTTCAGGTACAAGTTATTTTTGTATTTGGTTGGTTATTTTTAAACATATTGAAATTTATTTAAAGAGTATAAATTTAGTAAAACAATGACGTAAAAAAATACGATGCAGATATTGACAACATTACGACAAAAATAACAGGCGAAATTTTTACAAAATAATTTGTTTGCAGGTTATTTTGTATTTAAGTGTTGCAGCTAAGAATCAACGGAAAGACTTTAAAGAAGGCGATGATTAGCTTTAGCTGGTTGACTTCGGGTCAAATTTAATTTTAAGTATTTGGTCCCCTTCAACCAGCTGTGGTTGACATTGCAAACTTCACAACATCCTTTGGAGAAAATATCAAACTGGAAGAACATTTATTACATATTTCTAAATAAAACAAAAATATTTGGAAAGGCAGTACCGCAACTAGACGGCGGTTTTTAAGTGGACTTAAGCTATAGTTATAAAGTGTATATGCCAAAAAACACTAATATATTTTAAATGATTATAACTTTTGGAAGTGGTAATCAACATCTTAAGGGGAGGGAAAATCTAATTCTCCCCCACCACTAACAAAAGAAAACATTAAACACTTAGTTTAACGTGTAAAGAGGACGTGCATTGAAGAGTGACTCGTAAATATAATAAAGTTTTTTTACGATATCTTCAAAAACATATATTTTTAAGTTTAAAAAGAAATATGCATAATCACACCAAACTCCAAGATCTATAAAAACGTTTTAATGCCCGGAAACCAATATTTATGTCGAAATAAACCCCAAATATAAAAATTTATTTAACTTTATTTGGAAGTCTGAAACCTAACAACAAAAAACCAAAAATAACAAATTTAATATTTTAAGATACGGAAAAAAGATGCCCTATAACCAGAACTAATTGTTTTTATATTCTTAATTTTTATCTGACATAACCTATTTTATTAATTATTTATTATTTAGTATGAAAGTAAATTTATTTATTGTGATCAAAAATATTTAAGGGGAATTTAAAATGTAAAAGTAACCCATTAAAAAATAAATTTCTTTTTATTAAATACTTCTACTATATTTTCTTCCGACAAACATTAATTAAAAGCGATTTTGGCACAAAATAAAATTACTACTCACCGCGTATGGCAAGCTTTATTTAAAACACTACTTTTTGTTTAAAACAATCTTACAACTAACATTATTAAACTTCTAACTTTAATATTTCTAAATTAATTACTTTTAAAAATTTGTTTCCTTTACTCTTTTAAAACAAAAAAAAAAATAAGAAGTTTTTAATTAAGATTACAAAAATTATAATTACACCCAGAAAAAAACTACGGATATGGTAGATACATTACTTTCTATTCTTTTATAACCAATAATAAAAAAGCACAAAATGTTATTTATTTGCAACGTCTATGGCTTTGCCATCATGAGCCGCAGGCAAGTATTGCAAGTCATGCCAAAGGAAAATGAGTATTCCGTTTGAGTTGCATACTATACTTTTTCTGACTTTTACTTCTACTGATATATCACTAAAAACGTTTTTAAAAATCTTTTCTGTGGATTTATATTATTACAAGCAATAGATTTAATGTTTCCGATTTGTGACAGATTATTTGTCCGCCAGGGCATACGCGATAGTATAGCCTACTGCGATTTTTTTCGAATGTGATTGATTTTATTATTAGTTAATTTTACTTACCTATTAGATATTTTTATACTCATGTGACTAAGTAGGGTATAGTTAAAATATAGTGACCTTAGCTAAAAAGTCATATTTAGAAAACGAGATTGTCAAAAACAAATACAAATTATCATATTTATGCACATATGTGATGGCATGGGTAATGGATGGGGGTAATGAGCGTGGATAATGACTGTGGAAATAAGCCAGCTTAAATGTTTAAAAATCACAATATTATTGTAGAATTTTGTTTTTAAAAACAATATTACCAATATGTGACAACATATCCATTTAAAATAGATTGTCCAATTTAAGAAAAATAATTTATAAATAACTTGTTAGGTATAAGGGATGCGCTTTTTTCTTGTCTTGAACTATTACCTAATTGTATGTTTTTTTGTCTGCAACAACCAAGTAACTTGTAGTATTTTAGACTTTTTAGCTTTTTCACTTATAACAAAATTTACATTATAAAGGTTTATAAAGCGGATACATTAACGGAAAGCTCTGAAAAAGCACTTAGGCTAAATTAAATATTAAGGCTTATTAAATATTTTTTTCCGCCTTTACTATAGAAATTACGTCACAAGGCCCTAAAAACAAATTATTAAAAAAAAACCTTTATTTATTTTAAAAATGGCTATTTTTTAATTGTATAAAAATCCTATGTACTAGGGTACTTTGAGCGAGCGAAATGAAGTAAAGCGGATAAAATATTTTCATTTTCGTAGGTAATGGTTAAACATGCACAAGGGGCACGTATATTCAGTGTAAAACATTTTAAAAAACGTTCAGAAGGACAGGTTCTATACAATATACAATATATCAGTGGGCCAGAAAAGAAAACCATCACGTCACCCCGCGCTGTTCTGCGAGCTTATGGGACAAATAAAGATAGACATATTAAAAATGGTATTTTTCTAAAGCTTCTTGGACGATATTTTTAATGATGGTATAAGATTCAGGAGAACCCTTTAAAACAATCATCGTTTTGTCCTGCATATCTAAGAGCTAATAAAAATCTGATCACCGATTTAAAAATACGAAACTTAACCCAGTAAACTAATAGTTTTGTTAATTTTATAATAAAACACAAAGAATTTTACTATAAAATATAAAGAAATAGCTGATTTATTTTCTTATTTTGTTTTTAAACTTAGTAAATTTGTTTAAACAAAGAAATAAATAAAAATCTGAACCATTCTCTTTTAATTAAAAAAAAAATATGGTCATCAGATAATAAGATTCTTAAGATGTGTTTACTTGATTATATAAGACTGATTAAAACACTTTTTGTTTTTTACAACTTCTTGCAATTTATATAATATACTACCATACTACTTGCAGTTTGTCTTTAATGTGATAAATTGCAATGGTGCGTGGACATACATCTAAAATTTAGAAATATAATTATTTGGTCAATTTGCTATCATTTGAACGAAAAATGGCACCTATGCTAAAAACAAAAAGTAGGTTTTTCTCCACATATTGTTGCAATGTGTGTCAGTTTTGGAATAATAATTGGGCAATACGTTTAATGTTTTCAAAAACGTTTTTTTTTTGTTTAAGGTTATACCTTAACTCCTTTTTTTTTTCTTTCGTTTATAAATGACCTTATTAACTTTGGCGCCTTAAAATAAATTAAATAAATTTCTCGTTTAATAAGTTATACAAATTTAAAAAATTGGGCAAAGAACAACAATTTGTATCGTGGTATCTAAAGTCGTCCTATTATGGATAATGTATACGAAATCAGCCAGTCAAATATACATAATACGTGTACGGGCAATTGTTTTGTTATAGCATTACTGGCCAAAATACCTTTAAAATAGCTGATGCGTTATATTTATACATCCTAAACATGTCCAATAGATATTAGAGTTGCGAACCCCAATTAACGCTAGTGGTAAGATTTTTGGAAACTGCATAATGATACCTCTTCGTTCAATTAGTCTAGCCCATCGTACATGAATACAAGGTACGATCTTGTGCATGACGTTTATCACGTGATCACCGCCTCTGACGTAGTAATGTGAAATTTGTAAATAAAGTTAAAACCATACATTTGTATTTCTGTTTTACTTTGCTTTTGTTATGCTAACGATGCACCAACCATACATTTATTGGCATAGCACTAGTTTTTTAAGTATTTTTCTATTTGGCTGTAAACCAGATTAATTTTCAATAGCAGAAAATCCTAGTCTAAGGGGTGTTTCATCTGCATGTTACTTAAATCCAGTATATTTTATGACAATAACAAGTTATTATTTTTTATTTTAAGTCGTGCTCCGTAAATCAATGTGTTTTATGAAAATGGATAAGCGAAGCTTAAACTACCTCTGTTTAGAAGAAACTATTTTTTAGAAGATATGTGTTTTATTATGCATTTTTTAGTTTTTGTTGACTTAAGAGTGCTTAATTCACAAAATATTTATGCAATACTTGTAATATTTTTCCGCGTTTTTAATAAATTAGCTATGCCAATTCCTGTCTACAACTTTAAATAAAAAATCAATTTATTTGCCATAAGGCCAACAACTACAAAAAATATTTATAGCCAAAATATACCTATATACAGGGTATCAATTAAAAAACTACCACTCTAAATATGTCAGTCTCCATAAAAATCTAAAGAAAATGAAGAAATACGTAAACTTTAATTCTTTACTTGAATTTTGTGTTTGGTACTTTTTAAAAATACTGCAAAACTTGTACTAGAAGAAAAGATGGTGCAAAGTATTTTTGATGGGTAATTTTTATTTACCTAACTAGTACTAGTATTAAGTAATGTTTTTTTATGAAAAAAGTAATTTTTAGTTTAAAATAAAAATATTTTTATTTGTTACATTAATAAGACTAATGTTATTTATTTTAAAGGAGCATGCCAATAACTGGTATTCCAGTGGCCAATTATTAACATATGACAGTTACTGAATTTTTTCCAGTTTGCAATTTTTTTAAAAATTACACAAACTCTTTTAAAACAAATGATAAATAAAACGTTACTTATTTAAAATAATGTATAAATAACACAACATACCAATTTTGTCACATTACATACATGTCCAACCGAATTTTTTTATAAACAGAAGTTCTTAACTAGCCCATCACTGTATAGTTTACCCTATTTCTTAATTATGTAAGTGTTTTCTAAAATGACAGTAACCTGTCAGTAGACCTACTACTTGTATTATGTTAGTCCGACCCCAATAAAGGATACCAGAGGCCGCACTCGGTAACTCGCAAGAAAGAAATTTCTTCTCTATTTTCTATTTCCTGTCTATTTCGAACTACGAGCTTTCGGCTCGTTCCGCATTTACTAATCGGCAACACGAACGCCTGGAAATAGAAAGACGAGTTTGATCTTTCTTGTCATTTATCCTGTTCTATATTGTATTAGGCTTTGTATAAAGTGATCTTGCTCTCTTAATTAGCACATTTACTTTCTTTTATAAGCGGGTGCTTGCGGAGATATGGACGCCATGCAAATTTTAATTGCAATAATAAACATATTTTTATTAAGTGATATGTGGAAATAATATTCGTTTATGTTATGTTGTCATATTGTATTTTGTTTAAACTGGCAAGATTAAGAGATGAGGTGTGAGCTCACTCATTATTTGTTTAATCCATACCAACTAAAGCACCGCCTAAATTCGACTTTTGAATTTAAAGGGATTAATATTATTATCCCGCTAACCTCTTCCCTTTTTGCACGAAGATTTTATTTAAGCAAAAGATAAGCTATTAAAATCTGAAAATTAAATAGACTTGATAACTGATTAAAATGGGAAGGAATATGACAAATAAATGAAACATAATATAAAACCTTAACATATATTTTACGAAATAACAAGTGCAATTTTTTTAAAGGTTCATTTTTCCACTAAACAACCCAACGTTTTCAGGTCCAGTAGTCTATCACTTTTTTATTGCCGAAGATTTACGAACTATTTAGAAAGAATGATACAGAATACAGACAAGAATTAGAAAGAGTATTTCTTTCCTCTTTATTTCTTCTTTCTATCTCTTTGCATGGCTTTAACCAGCTGACGCGTACCAACGATCTAGAAGTTGATTGCTGCACACGATACATCTTTTCTCGCTCTTTGGATAGTTGGAAGTTGTTGATTAGATTGTCAGTACTAACTTGTCCACTCTTTAGTGAGCCTTTTTTCCATTATTCGACGCAATCGATAAAAGCATAAGATTTGCTTAAATTTGACACAAACAAAAAGAAATTATATATTTGTTTTTGCTAAGAGCACTTTGACAGCTTCAAAAAACAATATTCTTTTACTAAAAAGAAATGTTTGTCAATTGTATGATTGCCGTCAGTTCAGTTACGGAAAATAAAATATGTTAAATATTTCGAATGAAAACTGCGAAAGTTAAAACGTCAAAAGGAAGTTTTAAATGATATTGAGATTTCCGGCCAACGGAAAAACACCGTATGTGTATTTTATAAGCCTATTCACTTACGGTGTTTTTCCGTTGGACGGCAGTACTAGTCATTTGGAAGTAGAAAAAAATTAAATGGGTCTCTTAATTCAGAATACATAGTTAAAAATGCATCTTTAGGTACCCTTTATTTTACTGAACTTAAATCGCCAGTTCTTTATTATTTTTTTTTATTAGGCAGTGTGCTGCAACGGTAACAACGCCCGAAACACCCTAGTGTTTGTTTATTTTAGAAATAACGACGTTTTTCCAAATAAAATTAAAATTTCAGTATCCACATTCTACGCGCAGTTATTGCTTGGAGTGACCATTATTTCTGACGAATAAACATTTTAAAGACTATTACCAAATGAATAGCCAAGGGATGTCTTGTCTGTGTTTGCACCACAAAGTTCCTATAACTGTCCGGAGTTGCTTCTTGCTTCGCTGTGTAGGCTCCATTTATAAATAAATAAATAAATATAAATATTTCTAAAAAGGAAATGTGCTTAATTTTGAACCTTCCGTCGGGTATTAGCACTAAAAATATAATAATGGTATATTATGGGACGAGCACGGTATGCTATTCATTTTCCAGGAGTATGACTTTCGCAGCACGAGTCGCAGGCGTGTGTTGTAAGCAATACGAAAAGAAATTGAGTATTCCGTGCGCGTTGCGTACTATACTTTTTCTACGACTATTAATATATCACTGGAAAATATTTAAAAAAAGGGCTTGTTTCCGATTTGTGACAGATTAATAATTTTTCAGCGATATTATAGCCTACTGTAAATTTTTTATCAAATGTGATTGACTTTATTATTAGGTAATTTTACGTGCCCAATTAATATTTTTATAATTATTTGTGACTAAAAATAATGATCTTGGCTTAAGATTTTTGGATATTAAGAAAACGAGGTTGTCGAAAACATACGCAAATTATCGTGTTTATGCACATTTAAAGCACATTATGACGGCCGTGGGTAATGGATGTGGGTAATGAGCGTTGGTATTGGCCGTGGGTAGTAACTCATATTACCTGTTTACTGTACCACATTAATAATGTATATATTTTTAACAGTAGTAGAAAAATATTTTTAACGCCCGCACTGCCTTACATCTCATACACCGTCATTTTCCAATGTATATTTATTTTGCAGCGCCTAAGGGCACCCCAGGGTTTCATACAATTTCGGCGTTTTCACAAGAATTCCGCTCACGTAGCCTAATAAACAGAAGGTGCTAAAGGAGAGCCCTGGCAGGGCATTTAAAAATAATTTAATTTTGAGGCCTTTCGCAAAAGGCTTTTGGATTTTAATTTGTAAGGTATGCTAAAAACCCGCAAAGAAGGGATCTTGGTAACTTATTAATTTATAATTTACATATCGCCATTAAAAATACGTAAAGGTGTATCTCAAATTTTATAACTTTGAGGGCGAGTTATTTAACGAAAACCAACGTTACAAAAAAGTATAATGGTTTAGAAAAAACCATAACAATTATAAAAATAGTATTATTTTGTAACAACGAAAGAACATTTACATTTCTAAACAGGACTAAAGTCGTTTTCTTAATAATTTTTAAAAAATTACTGTTTGAACTGCAACTATTGCTGTAGTGGTGGGAATATAAAATTTGAGCTACAAATGCATTCCTAAATTTTAAAAGGTGATATAATCGTCAGTCTAATACAGTATGTTTTCAGGTAATATTGCATAAAATGTAATTACAGTAACAAGAAAAATTCGCTTTTGAAAAAAGGCTTTAAAATATTTTATTTTCCCTACCAAAAAAATAGCTTTTTTTCTTAGAATCTTTCTTGCTAAAAAATTTTTAGGAATTAAAAAGAAGTTTTTTTTTACATTTTTATTCTTTTATTCTATACGGGCCAAGATATTATATAAAAAAAGAAAAAAACCAAAATTAAATTATAGGATTTAAAGCATTTTTTTTTAATTTGAGCTAATACATCATTCCGATTTCGACTTCACCTTTGGAATATATGTTGTAAACAACAGGTTTTTTAAAAATGTAAAATATATTACTTTCAGTGGTGTGTTCTAATTAAATTTATATAGTAAATATAAATAAAAACGCACATTGTAAAAAAAGGTACATCCGACCTAAATTGTTCCCAAATATTTTTTGTTATATAAAAGTGTGTCATGTTAAAATTAAAGCAATGAAAAAATAATTCACTGAATTATATCCGCAGTTGGTTTCTTGTGAAACATTTTTTAAATATTAATACTAAATAGAAAAATTGCTTTTTAATGTTTCAAAATTATTAGAGCATTACTCTACAATTGTTTCGCCTTTCTAGGGCTTTATCAAGAGTACTTCGTATACTAAACTTAAAAAGAGAAATATTTACAAACAGAACCATTTAACACGTTTTTCCCAAAAAGGTCTATAAAATATTATTAGGGGTTTTATTATGCGGCCCAGATGTGGTAATAAATTTATTTATAATTGGCATATCTGCGAAATTTATTTGATCATTGGTAGAAAGAGTTGTATTGTCTGGTATTTTTTTTTTTTTTGTTTTTAAGACCAAATTTTATATATTACAGCACTTAATTCTAACAGATGTTATAAGTGATAAATGATATAATGCACTTTGTGTGAATGTTTTAAAAAGGAGTTTGGGTATATTAATGCCCTTAGAACAGTAAATGGCTTAGTATTTTCCAAAATGTGGCGAACGTGGAGTAAATCTGACCATGAAGCAAGCGACATCGAGCAGCAAGCAAGTAGTACTGCAAGCAGCAAGCATCTTTCTGTTGATGCTAAAGAAATTGTAAAGAATGTATATTCAACTTTAAGAAACGATGTTTCCATACAAGCAGCTTTGGAAGAAACGTGCAGGTTAACGAAAATACCAAAGTCCACCATACGCGATATTGTTAAAAAACCGATAGTCAAGAGAAAGAAAAGATGCGATTCTGGTACTGCCACAAAACTTGATGTAAGTGATAAAAACCTAATAGTAGTGACACTGATTTAATTGAATAGGTCCTAATAATAATTCTAAGTTGTAATATTTTTAGATACTTTTCATTTTTCATTGTATATTGTATTTTTAAAAGCTTTTTATTTATATATTTTTTTAAATGACTAAGTAGGTATAATTTATTTTTTAAACATTGCCATTACGTGACTTATTGACGCAATGATCAACGACAAGTAAATTATATTCTTTCTTTGTCATTCTCCATAAACATTAAACGACAATATAAACAAAAGCGATGTCGAAAAACGCTATTAGAAAGTCGTTAGTTAGTCACGTGATGACAAATTTACAAAAAAGGTGTACATTTTAAGATGATCTAAATTGTAAAAATGTACAAATTGTTTTTTGGGGAGTTAAATTTTAAAGAAGATTTAAAAAGTTCTTGATTTTGACAATTTTAAGGGTATACTGGAAAAATTAAGCAAACAAAATTAAATTGAATTTAAACATTGGCAGAAATTTTTCTACAGTTTAGAAATTCTGTAGGCGTACGGTAAATATATATTTTTTCTAAAGAATTGTATTTTAAAAACAATAATACCATATTATTTACAATACTTATAACTAAATTAAACCAACCCTTTTTTTTCACCCTTTCGGGGTCATCCCACCCAGGTCCGACGACCGCCCCCTAGGTGGTGCACTGCAGCCTGAAGGCTTATTGTACCTTGACCCCTACTCCTTCTCATTCACACACCATTCATTCCATAACTTGGATGGTTGTTGCTCGGTCCGCATCCCCGAGCAGAACACCGTGTGCCGTTGCCCAAAACACCGCCGTTGCCGGACACCCATCCAAATTATAGGCGCGCATTTCACTGCTTAACTCCGGAGATCGACGCTTGCCGATACAACCGAAGCAGCCAAAACCAACCTTGGTCTTATGTGGCCCTATATAAATGTTATGATTTAAAAGAAAAATATTTTTGAAATTATAATTTTTTAAAGTTATTTATATAAATAAAATAAAAATAAAACACGCAATTTTTGGGGCAGTATCAAATTTTTGATATGGGTCATACTTTTGATAAAGGCTCTAGTTTGGAATATTGGTATTTTTAAGGAATATTAAATAAAAATTACAGAAACATACTTGCTATTATTAAATTAATATTCTCCATAGTCATTAAAAATGCAATATTTTAAAAAATGTCTATTGTGTTATATTTTTAAAAAACATATGTAAAATAGGTAATTTTAAATCACCTTGTATATTATAATAATATTGTCCCTTTTACCTTCTACTATAAATATTTGTGTTTCTTATAGCCACAGTGTACCGCTACTGAATTTAAATAATAAACGGTAAAATATGCCGCGCCGCCTAAGCAATATAAAAGTGCCTACACCAAGAAAGTAAATATAGCATATTACATACGAGATGTGTTAGCTGATACATCATTCTGATGTCGACGTCACTTTTGGGATATATGTTGTAAACACCAGGTTTTTTCGAAAATGTATAATGTATTACTTTCAGTGGTGTGTCTAAATTTTATTAATAACGGATATATAAATAAAACTTTACAATTAAAAAAACAGCGTTTATTCTAAATTGTTTTAAAATAGTGTGACCTGTATATTTAAAATAAGAACATTAAAGAAAATAAATCTTTATAAAAATTACATTTTATTTTAAGGAAACAATGAAAGTTTTTTTTTGTAATACAGACTTTAACCAAAATTCAGCTTCATAGAAGTATCGGGTGACAAAGAAAAACTAGGCAGCATTTTATTTCCTTGAATAAAAATGTATACCTTTCAAATTTAAAGATGTTCTACTTTATCACTAGATACTAATTGTAGATATAATAGTACCTGTGTATTATTTTCGGATAAACCGACAGTGATATAAACGGTTTATTCTGGTTTGGTACATTCATGTTTAAACACCTAATAATATTTTACCTGTCCTGACCTATTTTTTTTGGTTTGGTCACCTCGACAAAAATTCATAATTATCTGTTCTTGTTAGGTACCTTAAAGGTGGAAATAGAATTCTTACGTGAATTTATAAAGTGTGTATTAGTCTTGGATTGAATTAAATAATTTAAAAAAGGAGTTGCTTACCAGACCCTCCACCTATACTCTGTAATAATAACAGAACTATTGTAATGCATTAAGACTGACACCGATTTAAGAGTCTTTACACATGAGTTTTATTGCAATTTGCATTTGGCTAATGCGCATTACAGCGCTTATGTAAACTTAGAATGAATATGTCTGTCTAAATTACTAAATTATATGCACCTTTAGGGTACCAAACCAGAAAAATAATTATGCATTTTGTCCAGGGGACCAAACCAGAGAAAAAGAGTCAGGTAAAATTTTATTCGGTGACGAAACCAGAAGGTACCAAACAAGAAAACACCATATAAACACCGTTTTTTAAATTTAAATTCTACAAGTCATTTCTAATACAAAAACTATTGTGTATCCATACCTTCTCTTTTTGTTTTTATAGAAAATGCAAAATATGCAGTTTTATATTCAAACAAATAAACATCACAAAAATTTTACAATGTTTAAATTAATCCTTTTAGAAGAGTCTTCCTTCTGAGGTCATTATAATACTACTCCCTGTTTAACCGTTGTGCTGTAAAATATTGTAATAACTCTATAACAATTTTAATGGAGCAACTTATATATTTTTAAGGTTTAAATTCTTCAAGAAATTTCTGATATAAAACCTAAAATATATCCATAACCTAAACCTTTTATGGTTTAGGAGAAAATGGCGTTTAAAAATGTCCGAATGAACGCACTATAGGCAGTATCATGGATATTGTGCCGTTTTAGACCTTTTCAAACGCCGTTTTTTCTAAAACTAAAAATATAGGTTTTGGATATAAAAAGGTTTTATGTCAAGAATAACTTGTGGAATTTAAATCTTAAAAATATACAGCGTGTTTCATTTACTTTCGGGTAAGACGGAAATAATACGCGGAAGCTATTATATCCAAAATTTGCATTTTATGATACAAAATTACATCCTAAAATTTAAAAGGTATATTTTTTAACTGGAGGAAATGAAATGCTGTATAGTAATTTCGTTTTCACCCCATAATTTTTTTACATTAAAGGCTAAAACTTTATTTATTATATGATCCCATATTAAATAGGAATTTTTGTTTGTATTTAATATATTAAAACGGTAAAACTTTTAAATAATGGTAGCCACATAATTTATAAATACAGCCAAATTATGGAAAATGTGCCAAATTATATATTTCATTAGTGCTAACATAGGCAAGCAACAAGTAAATTAATAACGAAATTAGATGATTTTAAGACCCTTAAAATCATGAGTTCAAGTCGAAATGATCAATCGAATTAATAAGCTCTTATAATGAAAACATAAAGATTAATTATGATTTGAGGTATTCTTTTTTATTATGAAATATTTTAATTTTTTAAAATATCAACCGGTCTATGCTTTGAGGAATAAACAAAATGCTGTAAATAATATAAAGATAACATCTACTAGTTTTAAAATTTAGATGGCCAAACCTATTTTCCAAACTACAAGGGATACGACATATTAAATGCAGTGATTTCTTAAAGCTCTAAGCTAAAAATGTATTTTTAATAGCTATTTAATAAACATGGGATTTTATTAAAAAAATGCTTTTTATTGATATTAGGTTTTTCTTTCTTTATTCTTAACGATTTTTAAAAATGTTACTAGTTTATCAATTTAAATAGTTTTCTATTTCACCTAGAAACAAAGTCACTTATCGCGGACACATTTGAATGTCCTTGTATACTCTGACATCTCTTTACCAAGCTACCTAGAAAACATTGTTTTTTTATTAAACTTTAGGGTAATAAAAAGTGTCAATTTCAAATAACACCGGTCAAAACAATAAACCCCGCTACTGAGTTGTTCAAGAGTTCTTAAAGGTCACCCAGAAACCGCCATTTAAATCGTAAATAGACGCATTATTTAGGTTTCGAACCCTGCACACCACTATGAAAATCTGCACGTCCTATGGGCAACTCTGCTTTAGGGCACACTTGGTCAAATGGCAGGCCCTTCTATCGTTTATTTTGAAACTAAGTTAATAAAGATGACAAGATAAAAGACCTTTTAAAATAAAAAAACAAACCATAATGGTAAATAGAGAGGAAGTGATCTGAAGGTATATTTATTTTAAATCGCTCATGGGCTGCAATAGCGACACAACTTAAAAAACATGTTTTAAGGTAAGTGCTTTAAAGTTTTCATTGCTACGGTAAATGCAAAGAAATGCTTTTGTTTTGTTTAATAAAGATTACCTTTGCTTTAATATTTTCTGCCAGTATTGCTGCTGAAATGAATGTGTTAAAAAGTGCTGTATTATTCTAAGTCAAAAACTCATGCTTTTTGAGTTGGTCACTATTATTGCTGCCCATGAGCGAAATATGTTCGCGATGTGCGATACATGATGTAATAACAGTAATAAAATTTAAATTTGAAACATTAAAAATCCAGTAATTAGGAATTCAAATTAAGAAACACAATGTGGTAACACAGTCAATCAGCTGATAAAAATGGGCATCTAGATCAAAAATGTCAAAAAACATTTACAGAAATATACGATTATGGGTTTTGCATTAAATTTTAGGATTAATATAAGGCATCATTATCTAAAAACCTAAAGTAAACAAAGATTGGTCACCAGCTAACATTTCGTGTAATTTTATATAAAGCCACAAAAGGAAATTTTTTGAATATTTACACTTAAACTGCAGACATAACAGATCCGACTTTGCACATTTTGTTCATGGCAGGATTTTTAATAGCATTTATTAAATAAATCACAAAAATATAAAAAAAGGATACTAACCGCATCAACCGCAAGAAAAAATTGAATATGAAATGTCATGTTCCATTGAGGGGTTATATACAGCTAAAGTTTTTAAAAAGATCGATGATTTTTTTATTTTATTTTCTTAATATACATACATTTAAGAATACACACGGAAAATTTTCTATCGTTCCGGTGAATATTTTTGAAGTTACACGTAAATTTGAAAAGGTTTCAAAGTGCTCTTATGTGCTTTTTAAACTTTAAACGCGTTTTTCTCCAAATGGTGTTTTCAAAAACGGCTTAACCGATTAGTCTTAAATTTTAACACAAGCTTCTTAAATATATGTTTTAGTAATTATACAGAGATTTTTTCCCACCAATAAATATTTATTTTTTTATTAACAATTCAAGGCCAAAACTTTGGTCAAAAACTTTTTTTTTTGTTTGAGAAACTGGCATTTTGCCAAAAAAATATTTTGCTTATTCCTTCGATTAATTACTAGATTTACCATTACTCTAACGAAATCTGTTCGGTTTTTTTTATTTAAGAGGATCCAGTTCAGAGATATAGTGGTCACCGCAAAACGTCTTTTTGAGAGGAGCTCCCGGAGATCAGCTGTAGCTCCTTTCCAAATATTTTTACTAATTCTAAGTCTTAAAATAAAGGTAAAAGATGCCATAATATGTGTAAAAATTTTAAGATCAATAAATTTAAAAGTTTTCTCAGAAAAATATCTGAAAATTCGCTTTTTTCGGCCTTCTAACTGTATAAAACACCTTAAGTTAGTTTAAAATGATTCCGATGAGGGCGGTAACAAAGGTGCCAAGTCGCTTAATTTTAAAAATCAATAATTTGATCTTCGATGGTCTAGTTCACAATATTGTAGGTTCAAAAATAAATTTTATTTATATGAACTTTAAAGCTTAAAAATGTGTCATAATTCTAGTCTAAAGGTACTTAGCACAGTTGAAAAATTAAGCTTTCATCTTCAAGTTTAAATATTGTACTTGCTACTTGTGTGCATCAAAAAGATATTGTATATAATTATCTGTTAGTGTATCCAACTCACTTTTTCTGAAAAATGCACTTATAACATTTGTGAACTAGACCATCGACTTGAATAATTTGCGAATCGTTCGAACTATTAAAAACTTGATATTCGATATTTTTTTTTATTTATTTCTGGAACTTTCAAATAATTTAAAATTTGAATTATTCAGTTCAAGATTCGGAACGAAAAAATCAAAAGTTCGAAATATTCACACACCCCGAAACGTAATTCCAACAGCACTCAATGTAATACAGCTTTGTCAGCCACTGACAACAGCTCCCTTAATGCTTCCATTAAGTTGCTACACACGTATTTCGTTTGTTTTATATTTTCCTCCGTATCAATTTTGATTAAAAACAATAAACCTCGTTGTTTTGAAAACGGGCGTTGCTGCT
The DNA here is from genome assembly GCA_014170235.1 of Listronotus bonariensis. Lineage (NCBI taxonomy): Eukaryota > Metazoa > Arthropoda > Insecta > Coleoptera > Curculionidae > Listronotus > Listronotus bonariensis. Next base: position 78,392 of record JACEGR010003033.1, on the reverse strand, counting down.
GTTTACCCAAGTTCGTTGCTATTTCGAATGTGTACACACGGCACGCACTGGATCAAATTTTGTTTGAATGTACGAAAACACAATTACCAACTTGTAATTACGGCTAAAAAGTCGCTCGAAGGTATGTTTAGGGTCTTGATGTGATGTAAATTTAAGCTATGTAAATATTGAACGCTTTGTAAACAAGAATTAAGTGGTAAATAATTATTTGTAAACTGGATGACAGACAACGAAGTTACTAACCCTTTGTACTTTTAAGATATGACTTTCACAAGTCGTTCCTTATACAATGGATTTTTTAATTGTTCTTTCCTTCTTTTTATTTTCTGAACGAATCAATTTAAAGAGAAATAAACTTTGGTATATGAAATGAATGCATAAATACTATATTTTATAGGAAAATTGACAAATAAAAATGTCAAGATGGCGGCTGGGCGCACATCTTACATTTAAAAACTACCCATTTGGAGTATCCCACCGGGTCAAAAGTGCCATAATAGAGCTCTCTAAGACAAGTTCCCAAAAGCCTAAATCCTACCAAACATTATTTTACAGACAAAAAAATAAATGTTTTCTTACTTGACGGTTGACTTGTTTTGCTATTTTATTCCAAGCTCTTTCTGTGTAATATTTTCACAAATATTTTTTTAAATATAAATATAACCTCATCCACAAATCTAATATTAAACAAATCTATCTTTGGTACAAACATTTCTTGACGTAATACCATTTTTTCCGTGTAAAAACCAGATACAATGACAAAAGAATCACACTTTGTAAACAAAATACAAAATGGTTCCGTATTGCATTTATTTACTAAAGGACGCGGATTGCTGAGATATGACATGCTAACGTCCTGTCGATGCCCGTAAAAATCGCGTTTTACCGACCCATATGTGCGAAGAGCCTTACTTGACGCGTCAACACAGGGTTAGTTGCTGAATTCAGAGCGTGGCCACTGCAGATTTTGGTAAAGGGAATGGCCAGTAAGCAAGTAAATAGATCGGCTAGCTATTCACTTTCCTGTCCTTACTAATGGTACAAGTACTTTGCTAATAGGTTTACATTGGGATAGTTGTTGTCTTGCAAGTTACTGGTACATACAACTAACCCATTTACTATATCAATGTACACGCGGCTTTGGAAATAGCGAGGAAAATATATTATTAACGTTTTGCCTGTAAAAATGCGATACTTGGTCAACTAAAATCGCAATGTCAGAATGCATTCTGCATCCAATTAAAGCACAAAACTTACATAGAGCTTAAGAAACTATTCATGAAATTACGTTTCAAAGTGTACGGACGCTTTGCATGGGATCAGAATTTCAATTACCCTTTAAAATTATGGCTCAAAAGTCCCTTGAAGCCATGTTTAGTGTCCGTACGTTAAAGACTGAAGCTTGATAAATATATTTACTTCGTTTATTTCGGAGGCTCTATCCGGATAGTAAATTTAGCGGTTTAATTTTTTAAATCATGAATATCACCTATTTATTTCTAAGATGCTTTGTTTCGCTCACGCGTATCAAAAATTTAAATATTTAATATTTAATAAGAAAATACATAAATTACGTATAATCAAGGCACTATGGCACATTTTATGTTAGGTAAGTTTAATATTTTTGTTAATTAATTAAGTTAATTTTAGTTTCAACATAATAAAAGTTTAAAAACAAAATAATAATTCCTAACCAAGCAATTTTACCAGCTGATCATTGGCACCAAAAACCAAAGTAAGTAAGTAAGTTAAACTTAATACCTCGATCCGAATTAAATATGGGATTAAAGGATTATTCACATTACACCGTGCCGTGGCCAAGTAATGCCACGGTCGGAGTACGGTCAAACATCTATTGCATATTTTTATATTAACCAATTCAGAGTCAGTCGGGACCGGGCGTGCTCTAACCAGGAGGCGTCCAGGGCACGATCGTGGTCCGACCGGGGCACGGCGGTCAAATGCCGGAGGATCTTGTTTCTCGGCTCCGACATGGCACGTGCACAACAGGTCCTAACATGAATTGTTTCGCCTGGTGCCGAAAAACGCCGCAGAACATGGATGACAAAAAATAGCAAATATTAGTATGGGTAATCGGGACGTCGGGACATAGGGCCTTATAACGGTGACAGTCCCGATATATCGAGACGGATGGCAACCCTATACCTAGATAAATGCAAAGTACTTCCCGTTATCTACGCCAATATGATTAGCGTGAGTTCTAATATCAAAAACGACAAAAATGAGGTCCAAACAAATTTTCACTAGCCATCGAAAAGGATCTGCCCTCTAGTAGCGTCAGAAAAAAATGTGGTCTTTATTACAGACACCATCAGACATATGTATTTTCATGTATTTATCGATGCTCAATCCAATTCCGAGCTATGGCCCTAAACGCCCTACACGTCCGGAATTGGCCCTAGAAGCCTTTATAGCCTTAAAATACGGTTTCTGGGATAAGGCGAGGTCGGGGGTGCATTCTTAACCCAAAGCCAGATTTGTGTTCGACAGGTTTACTGACTGACTAACTGAAATTTTCTGTTTGGGCCAGGAAAATGACCCCCTAGAAGCCGGAAAATCGTGTTGTTGACGAAGCGATCACAACAGTGATATTTTTATACACATTTGAATTCTGGACCTTACACTATGCCCGAAAAGTTTGATCTGTTAAAATTCTTAGTTTGATACTGGGAGAATGACCCCCTAGAGGCTAAAAAATTACTCTTTGGAGCCGGAAAATCGCGGTTTTAACGTCCCAATCGGACATTGTAATTTTAATGTACTTAATTTAAAAGTACATAAAAATATCACTGTTGTGATTGCTACGTATAGAACCCCTAAGAGTCATTTTCTCAGTACAGTTAAACATTGAAAGTTGCCTAAACAGAAAGCAGCAGTTTAGGTTATCAAAAGTAACTTATAATCCAAGGTTAGTTTATATTTATACTGGAAATAGGTTGCGACACATCCTCAACTTTTAGGCGGTTCGAGGTCGGGGACGCAAGGAAGGGCACTCCACGGAGAAGAGCAAGACTGGATAAAATCAAAGCTGATGGTCAATCCAGTGGCGTCTAGAATTTGCGCATTTCATTTTGCCTTGTTTTAAAAGTGATATTTGTTGAAATAAGTAATTCTAAATGTTCTTTATTTAAAGTAAAAGAATTTATAGCATAATAATAATTAAAAACTGTTGTGTAAATAGTTTTCCTACTAGTAGAATAAACTGTAAATCTCCGGCACTGAACAACATGGCCGAAAATTGGGAGCTGTGACGTCATAACACGTCCAAGCAATATAGTAGAATGTCGCGACCCTATATAGACTTTGACTTATAACAATAAAAACTTATAATAAATAAGCAATTACATCTCCCTTTACATTTTTATTTTTATAAATAAATGAAAATGTCGGATTGTTAGGTTAATGTTGTTGTTTTTGAATCAGTAATCAGATTTCTTTTTATTATTTTTTATAGTATACAAGGTACGATCAGAAGTGGCGTACTTAAAAAAAAAGAGGTAATTATTACCGCCCCCATAAGAAATGCTTAAAAATATTTCTTTAAATTGATATGTGCAATATGCTATTAAACAAATTTAATATTAAACAAATTTAAAAAAAAAACAAAATTATTGCTCTTCTTTATACTATTTTCTTAAAATATACGAAATAATAAGTTTTGGTAAATACCCTGTAAACTGTAAATATAAATATGCATTACCTCCTACCCCAAAAAAAAATATCCACGTTCTTTTTTTTAAGTGTAATACTGTATATTGTTTAAGCATTAAAAAGATCCTACGGACTTTAAAAAAAATACAATTTTTTATAATTTAGACCTAATATAAACAAAACTATGTTATTGTGGTTGGCATTTTCCTGACCTTAAAACAGAAAAAAAAATATGAAAAAATTTAACCAATAAACACATTTGTTTTTCTACCTATTGTAGTTAATAGGTTTAATAAACAGAATTAAAGTGTGCCAAAGTTTATAAAGCATCTTCCAAATCCGCCCTTATTTATGAAATAGGATTATTTGTTTACGCCATAATGCTCTAAATATCCAAATTTAAATAACTTTAATACTTATAGCCGTTCTGCCTACCCTTACTTAACCCCTTTCGTTAGCAAAACAGCTTTAAGGGTAATCCCACCGCATTTCTTACTTGGGGCGTAAATTTTTAATATACTCTAATGCTTTTACTAAACATATTCTTATAAAATAAAAACATAAAAGTAAATTTAAAAAAAACACATATTGCTTTATTAAAATAACAAAAAAGACGTTTTTAAAATAATATTAAAAAAAACAATTAAATTAAATTATAATATAGGGTGTTCCCTAATTGGGGTAAAAAATTAATGGTTTATTTCTAAGCTTATTTAATAAAGAAAAGTTGTTATAAACATAGGTCCGTAAATGCATTGTTTCCAAGGAATAGAGCGTTTAAACATTTTTTAATAATAATATTTGGCAATTTTATTTACAGCCGAAATAAGCTTGTTTATTTACAACCATGTATGCAGCGTTGAGATTTTCGACTTTTTAAACGTTTGGAAGTGTCACTTTTACTTTCGGCCCACGAAAGAAAAGTTAACCTACCTCACGTGGGCAGAAAGTAAATAATAACCCTAGCAACGGTCGCAAAAATTCAAAAGTTTGACATATTGACATCTTTTCTAATATTCTGGACATCTCTGTGATACCTTTACGCGCGATAAACGTGTGGTAAAGTAATAATTTGACAAATTGAAAAAAAATTGTCAGGTTGACGTATTTTTATTAAAAAAAAACAAAATAAAAATTGAAAAAAATGGCTGTAAATAAAATAGTATAAAAACCTCGGTAAAAAGTTTCGGTAATTGTCTAGAAACTCTCCGCAACTTTGATTTCGACCAAATTTGTTATACGGGGATTTTTGGGTCACAAATCACGAATCTGAAAGAATTTTTGCGGAAACGTTTTGTTTCCGAGGTATCCATCATCAAAGTTGACAATTGAACTAACATTATTTTCACAATATTCCCCCTCTTTTTGCACATAACTTTTGATTTAAAGCTAAAGTGGCCCACAATATGTGATGTTTACTATTTAAAACCCCGCTTTTCTAATTATTTTACACCTTTTATCAGAAAAAATTGTACGGGTCTCTTTAAAAACGCGACAAGCTATTCATTAATTGCCTATGACGCATTCGCCATAATTAAAAACGATTAAAGTAAAGCTACGCAATATAATTAAATAAAAAGTGTAAAATACGTAGAAAAATAAGGTTTTAAAAGGTGAAAATCAAATATTGTATACCAGGTTAACTTAAAATAAACAAATGTATGCAAAAAGAAGGAGAATATAGTGAAAATGAGGTTAGATGAAATACCAACTTTGATAATAGATATCTCGGCAACAAAACGTTTTCGACTAAAAATTCTTCCAAAGTTTTATTACTGTCACGAGAAATGGTTCACCTCGGCGATCCATGCCTGTAATCCATCCTTTTCAGACATGATGATTCTTGACAGTAATAAAGCTTTTTCACCTCGGTTTGCAATGTACTATTAAACCTAAAGTGACCACATTTGTATTTAGACAAAGCGGGAAAAATGGAAAAAAAATGTAAATATAGGGGTATTTTAATATAATCGACGAGACTAATCACATTTTATTACCAAACTATTTATAAAACTAAATTTAAAATGGGATATTGACACCCTGTATTTCCAAACCCATCCACTTTTGGACTAGGTTGGTTTAAATCTTAAGTAAACACATTTTTATTCAGACAAAGCGGAACAAATAAAAAAAAATAAAATATAGGTATAATATCGATATAATTGACGAGACCCAGAACGGTTCTCCAAAAAGCGGGACATCTTTACAAAGCGGCGGAACGCGAGAAAATCCACCAAAAAGCTGGACTGTTCCGCCAAAATCGGGACGTGTGTTCACTTTAATTTAACCCTAACTTGAATAAATTTAGGTCCAGTGGAGTCACGACTAGCACTTAAATTTTTTAACAAAAAAACATACGCTACTGGTTTTATTCGCATCTTTTTTAAGTAAGGCAAACAAAAAAGCAATTTTTTGTCTTGTATACTTTTTTCGTATTCTGTTTCTGAAGATGTAAGCCCTTAATATAATTATGTAAAGGTCCCTTTCCTTTAGTTTAGATTGTTTATTTGTACTTTCATTTTTTCGTCAAAATCGCTAACTATCGAGATAAAAAAAATGATGTGCACACGTATCATTAGCGAAGTAAATTTTCTATAAAAAACGTCTTTTTGAATGATTACTCAAAAACGGTTCGTCTGGAGAAAATTTTCAATAAGACGGTTTTTGTAGGCCATTTCATTCTCTATAGATAAATGTATAATTTTTTTACCTCGACAGTTGGGGAGCTTTGACGCAAACATGAATATACAAATAAAAAATCTTGACTTAAAGAGAGGAACCTCTAAATATTATTATTAAGGGCTTAAATCTTAACGATAGTTTCTTTTTGGCACCCTTAACAATATTTCCTATATATTTAAAAAACTAAAAGTCGATTTTTTGGCATTGTTTAATCTAGAGTTGTTTAGGAATATGCAATTTAGTAGATTTTATATTTTTTGCAAAAACTAAGAAAATTTCCAAAAAAGATGAAAAAGTTTTATTTTTATTTGCCTATTTTAAATCAGCTACAAAAAATGCACGAAGGTCAGTCACAATATTTTAGTGCACAGCAATACGTTGCCCAAAACCACCATGCTCAAGCTTATTCTCCTACAAAAGAGAGGGAAACATTCTTACAAGCTTTCTTTAAGAGATTTGCGTTTAACATCCGGAAAAATATTACCCTTCTATAGTTTTTATCTCCGTTCAAATTTTGAAAGCAAATTTGATGTTCTAAAAGGTCAACTCATTTTTGGGGCAAGTACTTGAGCTAATCTTTTGGGAAAAAGGATCTTTTCACTTGTAAGTAATGAGAAACGAGAACGGAGAATTAAACAGCCACAATGATGGATTGATGCGTGCAAGAAAAAATTCTGTTTGGACAGTTTTGTCAGGAGCTTGTTTAATAAATAATAAAGATTGAGATATACAGTGTAGTAGTACACATGCTGGTAAATAGTAAAACTGTTAAATTAATTTCTAAATATTTAAATTTGTGATCAAAATTATATCATATGCAGGGTATGACAAAAAGTGTAATTTAATATTTTGTTTTGTACTCTGCACATCGATGGGTTTTTGACAAAACATCGTAAGCGACATTCGTCAGTTTTACGGGAAATCATTTTTCTTTTCATTGAATTATTTTTAGAACAAAGTTGGTGATTTTTTTGTATATACATTAGTGCACGGCTTTATTTCAATTCTCGGTTTTTGTTTAAAAATAACGCGATGAAAAGAAAAAATCGTTTCCCGTAAAATTGACGAATGTCGCTTATGATGTGTCTAATCCGAATATGAAAGAATCAATTCAATAAATCAATATTTGCATTTGTTTTATACGATATAAAATAAAAAAACTCAGGGGGTAAGTAAGAAATAGGGCGTCCATAAAACACGTGAGGTGTTTTTTCCCAAATTTTGGACTCCTCCTCCCGGTTGGTAACATTTGATGAGATTTTCTTCAACCCCCCACCCTATCCCTAATCTTACGTGAGATTTATGGAAATGCAAAAGTCACCATTTCTCAAAGCAAAATTGATATTGTTTTAAAAAAAAATTGAAGAGCAAAAAAAAGGCCCTCCATCCAAAAAGTAACACGGCAACACATTTTCCTGGGGAGTGGCCTGCCCCAAAATTCGTATTTTTATTCGCGTTTCAAAAAATTACGTAATATTTTCACAGCCCCTCCTCCCCCATTGAAAGGTTTGGTTAAATTTTTCTCGACCCCCTTTTCCCCCACCTCAACATAAACATTCGGAGATGCTGTAACCTCTAGACCACTCCTATCATTCTTGCTAACCAAATTTAAAGAGAGGCTTTCGCACTAACAAAATATAAATTTGGATAGACTGGTTTCTTTAAAAACGTTTTTACTCCTGTATTGTTTTCATTAAACTTACAGTTTTTAATAAAAAAATAAATTGGAAATCATAACGGCCGGGAAGAAAAAAAAATTTATAAAAAAACGTCATTATCTGCTGTCACCCTTTACAGTATTTGTAATATGTCTTTATTGCACATTCTTGGTAGTTTAATTACAGTACTTATTTTGTTTTTATGAAAAAAATAAGGACTTGTTTTGTTAAGTTTTTTCGATTTCTTCCTAATGGTTGACTTTTGACCCATGTTTAAATAGCAAACTACCCTTTATTTTGAAGAAGGAATTACCTTCTGACATGTTTCGCATTTGTTTAGAAAAACCCTTTATATATAATATTTTTCCTACATATAACCCCGGACGGCGGCATTTACCGATAAAATAAGTAAAAACCGCAACCGGAATGACAAATTAATTTAAATTTTCGGCGGCTTTCATATACGTTAATTGAGAAAACCGCCGGATTCTAATAATTTAGAAAATCCATTGGCGGTCATTGAGCCATAGCCTAAACTTAAAATTAACTAAAAAAATAATTTTATTTGACTATTTTTTATTATTAAATGTTTATTTATACGACGCTGTCTTCAATACGGTAATTTTTAAATTTAATATGGGCAAGGGAGAGATAAAATTTATCATATTTTTCGGGGCGTTTAAAACATATAAAATTTTAGGGTTAAATGCAGGTCAAACCGATCTGAGTGCCGAAAAGCGAAAAGTGCTTCGTAATGTTGGTTATCGCTCAACCTTCGTTCTTTTGTTAAAAACGACTCGAAACTTTTTTATACTGAAGTAGGTACTTTTTATTTAAACTGCTTTTGTTAAACAAGAAATATTGGTTGATTCACAGTTATTACATTGCCTCTTTTCTTAACTTATATATTTCGCACAATTTTTGACGTCTGGGTGATTCTTTTTAACTTTTTAATTAAACATTTTTAGATAATAATATTTTATTTGACTACCACAATAAAGTTTAAAAGAATTTAGCTATAACTTTAAAACGTCGATAATGAAAATCAATTTTTCTATTACACAGCTTCACAAAAAAATAGTTGAAGGTCCGAAAGACTAGACTATTTTCTCTTTGTGTTTTGCTAAAAATAATTAGTACCATTGTGTAAGTCCGCCCCAAATGTTTTACTCGAATACCGAGCTCTAAAGGTCAAAGCACACTAAGCGCTCAGGTCTCGGTACGGTAACGGACCGATAAAATAGTTTACATGCTTTTTAAAAAATGACCTTAAATGATATTTAAATAGCATGTAAGATAGTTGATGGGTCCTTGAGCGTACCGAAACCAGAGCGCCTAGTATGCTTTGACTGTAACTGGTACTTATCTTATTAAAAAATAGTTTTATAATACCAAGTACCATTAAACTTATTTAAGAAAAACCAATATCCAGTGGCGTCCTTTAAGGGCACATATCTCTGTAAAACGGGACTGTAAAAATCTATTTTATAGGACCTTCTTACATTATTTTTATATGTTCTATTCTTGGACACCCTGTATAGCAAATATAATAACACATACATATATTGGGATACTTTTAAATATCTACTTTTAGCCGGTCAAACGTTACAAATATATTATTATTATATAAACCCCCTATTTTTTATTTTTTAAATTTTTTCCTAAGCTTACATAAAATTACTAAGCTGGATTCCAAATTTCATCTTTTTAGGTCATCTCGAAGATGTTTTTGATTTATTTCGGTCAGTCAGTGGAAAATTGAGGACTTTTGGACCTTCAAATTTTTATAACCGTTTGAGCTAGCTTGAAATTTGGGCTCTTAGTCCTGTGTCCTTATGGATATAAAGAAACAAAAGTGGTTTATGTGTTTACGTTAAGTAGGCTGTGGTTATGAAGTGATTAAATTGGCAGCTAGTGGTTCGTGTAATATTACAGTCGGCGCTGGCTAGCCAGTTTCTTTGCTTGAACTTGGCTTGACACGCTGCTGCGTGTCCAGATATGGCAAACAAAAAAACTAGATATGATAAATTTGTAAGCCGCCAATGAACAAATTTTATCAAAACACTTTTATTGGTTAAAGCTTAAGTTAAATTTCTGTTAATGATTTTTATTTAATAACCTTTAATAATTATATTTTATAAAGGTAAATTGAATTTTGGCAGGGATAGTTGAAAATTACTTTAGCAAATTGTATTTCAGAAAATAATAATTGTAATAACAGCGTATAGCTAATTTGTTATTTCTATGCAAATAAATAAAATTTTATCGGTTGCCCGCCCAGGCTAATTAGAAAGTTGTTTTAAATTTATTGCTAAAATAAAAATTAAGAGAGTTTGTAAAACACAAAAGTGTTTGTAGTGTTGTGTAGTATTTTAAAGGTGTAATATTATAATTTAACACCCGAACACAAATTTTATTGTCTTTTTTAAAAATGTTTGTTTCCTTTTAGAAAAAACATTTTGATATGAATTAAATAAAATATTGTTAATAAAAAACGCTTACAAATCAAATACACTGCTAAAAAAATGTGACATAAAATTACTCCACAGTGGGGTTCGAAAATTTAGGTCACAACGCAATATTTGGTTCTTCCTCGTGTACCACCAAATCAGTTATTTTTTGGCCATCTCGGTATTGGATAATAATCTTGATGAAAGAAGCGACAACTCGCTTAAAAGGTAATCAAAATCATACAAAAAAAACAAGAAATAATTATGCAAACCACATTTTATTTTCTATTTTTTTTTGTTTAGGACTGTATAAACATTATAACAAAAAATAATTAAAAATACACTCTACTAACAAAAACCAAGTTTTAACTTTAATTTAGATAATTTTTCATCTCGCGTAACAGGTGTGTGTATACACTTTACAAAACACCATCATTTTTAATGCCCCTTCTGCTGTATAGATCATCCTTATTAATCATTTCAGACGTTGGCCCAAGTCATTAGTATTCATACCGACGCGACGTTCTTATCATGGTAGAAGACGTTTTTGATCACCTTTGTTTGACACACAAGGACGCCGACGTCTTAACGAGAGCAGTTCTAACTAGAACACTTTCATGTATAAAGTTTCTTGCTTCTATTACTTCCTTATATTCTAATAAACTATAAGGGTTAAATAAACTGGAATACATTGGCTTCTATAAAAAGTTTTTTTAATGGTAAAACAGTGTTTAAGGGCAATAAATACTCCTTGTAAACTAGAATTTAGCTACGAAAAAGCCAGCGGCGTCATTGAAGTAAAGACAGCAATCATATATTTTTTCTAATCGCGTCGTTTAAAGCCGTATTTTTTATTGTCAACAACTCAAAAGACGTTTTAAACCTTATTTTAAAATGACGTCATTATAATGGTGTTCAAAAAAATTCGATGTTTTTAAACCTATGTATCAGCTGTCAGTTTTTAACCTTACTTTTTCTGTTGCTTGTCGCAATTCGCGAGTTGCTTGAATATTATTTATTATTATTGCAGTTATTTAATTATTTTTCCTTTTATTATTTATTTTAACAATAATCTTTTTTGGTACTTGTAACATCCACAAGTACAATAGCCACCAGATTACTTGTTATCTATCTCTTTTCAGCGGTCTCCGGTCTCACTTTTTGCAGCGTTCTCCGACCTGTTTTTAAATACGGTTAAACACGCGACATTGATGATGTCATCATTTACCGAAAAATATGTAATGATTTTAAGCCGTTGCGTTGACAATAACGAAATACGGCCTAAATAGTGTGTGAGCAACAAAAGGGAAAATATTTGAAAGTGAGACACACCCGATGTCTGCGTGGCTTTTTCTTAGCTGAATCGTAGTCTACTAAATTCAAGAGAATCTACAAGAAAATCATGACACTCGATTCGATTAAAGGTCTGGCCATACATAATCGCAATGAGCCCGTTGCCGTGCATCTCGCTGGTAAAATGTAGGGAATGCGGTCCAAAAGTTTAGAATTTTATAGCCGTGTATCTCTAAAAAAAGCGTTGCAGGAAATTATGTTTTTATAGGAAACTAGGGCTTATTTTCGACGTAGAATATGCCATTAAAATTTGATGCATTAATTTCGGAACACCCTGTCTAAAAAAATGTATGTTAAACGGTTTTGTTACAATAAAATAATGTAGGTTATGTATTAGGAGCTAAATAATTTGGTAAGTCCTATCTACCAGATCGCACCAATCTATCTCATCATTTTATCAATTTGGGGTATTGATTGGACAAAGAATAAAATCGTTAGTTAGTTCAAGTTAGTTATAAGGCACTTAATGAACCTAATAGAATGAGAAGTATGAACTAACAACTAACTAAAAACTTAAAAATAAATTTTATAAAAATTAACTTGTTGTGTTGTTAAACGTTTATTGTACTAAAAGCTACAAAATAATTAGTTAAGTCCCATCTACCAGATCCAAAATAAATGTTATAATAGAAATTTCAAATGCCCAACGATTCTATTGTTTGTCTTATCAATACCCCAGACTGATGAGAGGATTGGTGCAATCTGGTAGCTAGGACTTACCAAATTATTTTAGTAGAATAAAACCGTTAAATAATTTTTTTATGTAATTTTTTTAAAATTATAAATTAATTTTTAAAAAACAGCTTGATAGACTCGTCACCATAACGGTACCTAATATGTTTTTAATTTATAAAAAGAACGCCAACCATTTTAATGAAGCAAAAAAAAAAAAAAGGAAATGGAACATAGCAAAATAAACAATTTTCCTTCATTAATTTTCTTTCTTTAAAATAATAAACAGAAAGTATAACAAAGTGTAGTTTGGTCTCATTAGTCGGTTTTTTGGGGCACTATTGTTTATTAGAAAAGAAAGTAAAGATATTTATTTCACGATAAATCAGAAAATAAATAAGTTTTTAGGGACGAAAAAAACAATGCAACGTTCTGAAATTAAAATACGGTAAGTTATTTTATGTTTTATGTTTATAGACCAAGGTCGATAATTTTTCCCGTTAAACTACAAGTCTAATGAAAAAAAGAAATTTTTGAGTAAGTTGATTGCACTTCTTTGTTTTGGTATTAATTCGGGTGTATGCCCCGAGATGAAGGCTCTTTACCCACATTGACGGGGGCGGCACAGGGCAAAAATTGTATTAAAATAAGGGAGATAGTTCTTGCTTTGCTATTCTATTACTGGCCGATATACCAAAACGTATTGCTCATGCAGTTTTTTTGGTTTTAAAATAAAAATAAATACATTTAAAAAAGAAATCCACGAAATCTTCTTAATGGTTGACTTTTGACCTTACATTTATACAACAAACAACCTTTTATTTAAAGCCATCCCCTTCCTAAGTTCTTTAAATATATGTTTTAAACTACCCGATAAATAAAATAAAGAATTTTAAACGTGAATAGATATATTAAAAAAGACAAACTGACTTCAAAAAAATAAACAGAACTCATTAAAAATTTAAAAATAATGAATAAAAAAAATAGAAAAATGAAGTCTGGTAACAATATTCCGCGGTAATTATCTAGAAACCGGCCGACACTCCGATTTTGATGAAATTTGGTATACGGGGTTTTTGGGGTGGTGATTACGAATCTAAGATTTTTTAGCGGCAACGTTTCGTTTTCGAGATATCCATCATCAAAGTTGGTTTTTGAACTTACCTTATTTTCAATATTTTTCCCCCTTTTTTGCACGCAATTATTTATTTTAAGTAAAAGTGGTACACAAAATTGATTTTCACCCTTTAAAACCTCATTTTTCTACGTATTTTACACTTTTTTGAATTAAATTGCGTAGCTCCGTTTTCAATTATGGTGAATGCGTCGGAAATTTTTGGAAGGCTTGCAGAGTTTTTAAAGGAAGCCTTTCCAATTTATTTGATAAAAAGAATAAATAACATAAAAAAACAAGGTTTTAAAAAGTGAAAATCAAATATTGTGTGCCACTTTAGCTTTAAATCACGAATTGTGTGCAAATAGAAGGGGGCATATGGTGAAAATAAGGTTAGTTTAAATGCCAACATTGATGATGGATATCTCAGAAACGAAACGTTGCCTCAAAAAATTCTTTTAGATTCGTGATCAGTGCCCCAAAAACCTCCGTACCCCAAATTTCATTAAAATCGGAGTTGCAGCCGGTTTCTAGATAATTACCATTCCGCTAAACTACTACATTAATAACTAAATACACAAACTATTATTATAATTTAATACCATATGGTGTTAACCGACATTGTTCTTTTTTTTAATTATTATTTTTAAATTTTTAGTGAGAAAATTTATTTAATTCTTTTGAGTTATTTATTAATAACATTTATTTGTTGACCAACCACCAAAACAGTACTAGTACCTTTTTCTCTCATGTAAACTCTTTGCACAAAACGGCAATGCTACCCCTAATAAGTATAAGTTGGGTATAAACGGAAACATCTGACCCACAAAAATAAAATACACGCAATTACCAAAAGATTAAAAATATGAACTATTAGCCAAATAACAACGACATCGACATATCAAATAAAAATATTTTGACATTACATTTACATTGATATAGTAGGTATATGGATGGTGGAGGGAAGGATAACCATCTAAATGTTTTAAAAAGTGTCCGTCGAAAGAAGCAACTTAAGGTGGCGCCACAGTAGCCGGAGTGAGATACAAAATGAAAAAGGACAGATAGATACAAAATTAAAAAGGAAAGAAATACCAAAATCCCTCCACTGGCTACTGTGGCGCCATCCCAATTTGCTACATTCCGATGGCCACTTTTTCAACTTGTCCGCCATAATAGATGGTTATCCTCCCGTCCACCATCCATAAGTAGGTAGCATAAATCTACCAGAGGCAGCTTGACTGAAAAATAGGGCTATTTTCTTTGTTCTTCGCGGTTCTAACGGATTTCTTATGGAACCACCGCGGAAATGCACTCTTTCGAATAAAACTGTACATACATAAAAAAACATGGATGTTGAGCATATAAACTCCCCTTTTTTTGAGGTCGGTTAAAAAATACAAATTTGGTGTTTTTTTACTATTTTAATATAACATTTGCGTGATAAATAATATAAGATATACTCCATGAATAATAGCTTATAGTATACTCCATTATAAATGATGTAATTATGTAAATTTTAATTACAAATATA
Organism: Listronotus bonariensis; assembly: GCA_014170235.1. NCBI lineage: Eukaryota > Metazoa > Arthropoda > Insecta > Coleoptera > Curculionidae > Listronotus > Listronotus bonariensis. The sequence goes on along the minus strand of JACEGR010003033.1, from coordinate 63,257 downwards.
AAGTCATTATTCTAAGAATAAAAATACCTTGTCCAAACTGACACATCGAATAACCTTAATAGCATGAATAAAAAATATTTTAATGAAAAAAGGTAGTGGAAATGAGGACGGCAAAATAAATTAAAATAAATATTTTAATGTAAATTGTTGTTGCCAAATCAACACAGAATACATATATTTTTTTTTGCTAAAGGATCTCATTTTATAAAATTTTTCATCTACGATTTTTTCTTGGTTAAAAATATTCATTAAAAAAAACAATCCAACCGACTTTAAAAAAATTAGTAAAAGTCACTAAAAAGTTAAAAATAAAAATAAAAAAGTCGGGTAATAGAATATTGCATAAAAGTATAAAATCTTTTGTTTATTTAGGTATTAAGATTAAGTATTTGAGTACATATGTAATTTCCCGACTTTTTTTGGATTTTTAACTTTTTAGTGATTTTTACTAATTTTAAAAGATTTAATTAAGCAGAACTAACCATGACCCCATCTATACCCTGTCTGTAGTTCCTTATATTGTCTATAAAAAGCTGATAAATCGAAACACGGGGCTGTAATAAATCAATACACACGGGGCTGTAGCTAACCGCTTGTAGACTGGTAGAATAAATTAAATCTGTCAAAAGCTTATAAATCCGCCCTTGATCTTTCCTATGTATGGCAGAAAAAAACATAGGTCTTTTTCTCTCTATCTCGCGATCTTGATTTTTTAAGGACCACCGTGGATGTGCACTCTTTTAAATAAAAAAAAATAATATCGATCCACAAACACCAGAGTAATCGCGTAACATACACACAAAAAAAATATACGCGGCAAATTCAGATTTTCCTCGTTTTTGAATCGGTTAAAAAAACATACAGGCGAATTGTAAACCTCCTCCCTTTTGGTCGGTTAAAAATGTTAATTTTACCCCAAGTTTGTCGATTTTGAATGCTTCCCTGATCTCTTCTATTTTTGCTTTATTACTACATATACCTATTTATATGAGCATATGCCTATTTAGAGTCAGCTTTGCCGCAAAAAACTGGAGTCCGCCTTGCCGAAAAAATAAGTCTAGTACCTTTCTCTATCGTGATCCTAACTCTGTTCTTTTTTATGGAACCACCGCGAAAGTGCATTTTTAAATATATTTTTTAAATCACCCACAAACGCCATAGTAACATACACAAAAAAAAAACATACGCGGCAAATTGAGAACCACCTCGTTTTTAAGTCGGTTAAAAAATATACTGGTTTTGCATTTTTTTAAATATAATAGATCAAATTTAAAATAATATAAAAAAATTAGAAACTACTACGGTAAAATTATGTCTATTTTAGGTAAAAAAAATGTACTGGATTTAATTGCGCTATTTCGCATAGTAGTTTTTAATGCATTTTTTACTAAAATTTAAAGCAAGTTACATTCCGGGTGACAACAAGATCAGTTTCCGGCTGCTATTTTTTATTTCTTTATCGATACTGACGAAACTTAGGGTTTGTTAGATCATCGAAAAATCATATTTAGGTGTATACGATAGGCATTTACGATTTCCGAAGTTACCGGAAATATCTGGAGCTTTTGATTTTTAAATGGAACACCCTGGATATTTTTTGTTTTGAATTCTTTAGATTATTCTTAGTCGAAATATAATATTTTTACAATAAATTTTGGTCAAATTTTATTTTTAAATTAATTTTTTTCTATGGTGCTATGATCATTCTAAAATCACTCCTCATACTTTACTTACTTTCAGGAAAATAATCAATTGATTATATGCTTTTAAACTTTTTAACTAGAGGGCTCTTAACTTCATTTTTGTTTTGTCACTAGCTCAAAAACCAAAATAGGACCATATCACTTTCATAATATTTCTAAATGCAGTATCTTAAAGCGAATCCAATGATGTAAAACACTACGACACTTTACTTTATTTTCTTTAAACAACAATAATTAAATAGGTAAATGATCTTTTTGATACTGAATGGCGTACATCGCAATTCATCGTGGTTGCCATGAAAGCACAAATTAATAGAATATATTGTAAAAACAATTGCTTGTATTTCGTTAAAAGTTTAAAACATAAAAACATTAGTTTGTGTTTATGTATCTCGTACAATGTTAGAATAATTTTAGGTTAAATTTGGCATTAACAATAAAAACATATTCTAATACCAAATTTAACAAAATTTTTTTAAGGTCGTAGAACAGACATAAACACAAACTAATGTTTTTATTTTTAAACTTTTAACAAAAAACAAGCCACATAATGTTGTTTTTTAAAGAAAATGAAGTAAAGTGTCATAGAGTTTTACATTATTGGATTTGCTTTAAAATACTGCATTTAGAAATATTATGAAAGTGGTGTATGGTCCTTTTTGGTTTTTAGACGGTAAAAAACCAAAAAAAAAAAAGTTAAGAGCCCTCTACTAAAAAAATAGAATCGATTTCGCATTTTTCTGAAAGTAAGTTAAGTATAAGGAGTGATTTTAGAATGATTATGGCACTTTAGAAGAAAATAAAAATTTAATTTATAAATAAAATTTCACCAAAATTTGTTTTAAAAATATTATATTTTGACTAAAAGTTATCTAAAAAATACGAAAAACAAAAATATACAGGTTGTCCCTTTTAAAAATCAAAAGTTTCAGTCATTTCCGTTAAAACCAGAAGTCGTAAAAGCCTATCATATACACTTAAAAATAACTTTTCGTTAGGCTAACAACCCCACCAAGCTTTGTCAGTATCGATATCCAACGACATCTGACATTTTTGGTAGATTATTTTGGTTTTAACTAAAAAAAAGGTAATTGATTAGGATTTCAGTTCTACCGAGATATTTTGTGGGGAACAAACTTAATTTAAAGACAATGAAAAGCAAAAAAAAGATCTTTCAAAGCCTTAAGACGACAGACAATATGCAATTTTCTAATGATTTTTATAAAATAAAATTTTAAAGGCCAATTGTCTGAATTTATTGTAGAGTTAGATCCGACCAGGCCTGTACACAAAAATTGATTTTGGGCAAGAAAGTAACAAAAAACAACTTCATTAAATTAAAAAAATTATAGACAAAAAAAAAAGTCCTTAGGTAGAAAGCGTAGGTACATAAACATACTTTTATCCGCGAATAGTCCTCATCTAGAAAGTGTAGAAAATCCTACATATTCATACTTCTATTTGCGAATAAAAATAATGAATAACAAAAAAGGTCCTCATTTGTAAATATTACACAGTTTATTATTTGGGGGAAGGGGAAAGGGCAATAAGGCTGTATTTACAATGGTAACATATAATCAGGCCTCACACAACCCCCACTTCGCCGAAAAAGCCAATTTAGGGTGGGATGCAATTGCCCCCGTTGCCCCCCAACTGCATACGGCTTTAGTTCCTTAACACGTGTATCTTTAAAAGCCTTAAGTATCAATAATAATAACAAAAATAACCGGCATTTAAAATCATTTTATTTTCCGTAACAATTTAATAAAAAAGTTTTTTCTTGGAAAAATACTTCCAACAAGAAGTCATAAGTTTACAATCCTTGAACCATTTTGGGGTAAAAATTTAAAATTAAAAATGTATAAGCTGTAACTTGCTTTTACTTTTAATGAACATATCTAATTAATGGCCTATTTTAGGCTAAAAACAGACAGAGCGGTTTTTGCCGAGTAGGCGAAAAAGCGGTGCAAAACAAACACACGTTTGGCTGTCGACTCGACCGCCGACTCGGCAAAATCCGCTCCGTCTGTTTTAAGCCTAATTCTTTGAAATATAAATATAATATCCTATTCTTATGTAAAAGAAACTAGTCACATTTAAATTCCCTCAAACCGTTTTGGGACTAGTCGGCTTTATTTGCAAGCCATTCGGATGCAATGCGAATATCTAAGTTTTATTGGCAAGGACTGTTGCAAAATAAATGAATGTCTCTCGGCTCGGTAATTGTCGTCTTGAACGATTGACGTCGAGCAAGGATCACATATCCGGTGAGCACGCGGATACCCATATACGAAAGTGTCCGCCGGACACGGTTGCCAAACAAATCCGCGGCACAAAATTGCATGTGAATAGCCACTTCAGATCACCGAGTAGGACATAATATTTGGCGAACACGCGTCTACACATATGAAAATTTGACCGCCAGACATGCTTCGCAGACAAAACTGCCGTACAAAATTGCATGTAAATAGCCACCTCAGACACCAAGTAAAACATATCCGGAGAGCACGCAACTACACATATACGGAAGTGTCCGCCGGACATGCTTGCCAGACAAATCCGCGGCACAAAATTGCATGTGAATAGCTACTTCAGACACGGCAGTACGACATATTCGACACGCGACCACACATATGAGGTGTTGACCGCCGAATATTCTTGCCAGACAAATCCACCGAACCAAATACGTATATGAGTAGCACGCTTAAGATTTAGTTTAATGGCACAATAGTGGACAAGAAAAAAGACAGCAATATATTTTTGCAAAATTTTGTTAGATCTTTTACAAAAAACATTAAAAAAAACTTTATCAACAGTTTCTTGGCCTGGGAATTAACATACTTTTATTGGTATTCTTAAAAAGTACAATGGCTTGTCATATACCTAAAAATTGTTTTATTTTTAAAATCAAATTTTAAAATGCTTTATTTAAAACTTGCATATTTTAGGATCCATGAATAAAATATTGGACAAATTTATTATCAGGCAAATTTAGTATTAAACATATTTAATATTGGACAAAATTTATATTCGATAAATTTATTATTGAACAAATGTAATATTGATCAAATGAAAAAAGTAAAAACCTTCTAGTACGTAAAAGTTTATTAAAAAAATAATGATTTTTTTCTCAGCAATTACATTTAGTACATTTTCTAAAGCAATTTTAACTTTAATAATTTAAAATTGCAAAATTTTCGCAGCCCTATAACGATGGTGCAGATTAGTTTAAAAATATTGTCTCAGGATAATAAAATCTCTACTTAACAACAGGTACATATTTTACCTAAACCTATATAATAGTTTAAATTTTAGATTAAAAATATTTTATAATTTTCTAAAGAAGAACGGAAATGCTTCATGCACGTAACTTTTTCTTATTGCGATGTGATGGTAAATTTTTATTTAAAGTTAGAATTTATTTCTTGGAGAACAAATGCAAAGTTTTCTCAAATAAATAGGTAGTTGCAGAAAGTTGTTTAAAACTAGTATTATTTGTACGAAAATTGAAAGCATAATTTAGTTATGCAAGAAAAAATAGGAATATATTGTATAGTCAAATTTTTAAAATAAAAAAAAGAAAAAAGTATTTGTCTTTTGGTTATAGGCTGGTTTTTAATTATTAAAATTTTTAATTTATATAATACACAAGGTGTTTTCTAGTTACAGTAAAAAACTTTAGGAGCTTATTTCTGAGCTAATTATAAAAAAGTTTTTATAAACATGGGACGCCGTGATTTTGTGCAATTATTATATATTTTGTGAATAACAAGTATATAAATACAATTTTTGTTTTGTAATATTTTTACGTGGCTTGCTTAGTTTTCAAAAAAAATATCATTCTAATAAAGGGTTATGCCAGACAACAACTACAACAGATACTTGGTGTCAAACCGAAGTCCGAAATAGGAGGCAATAAATGGTTTTAAACCAGTTATTGCATGTAAAATTAACATTGCCAATGGTAAAAGTCTTAAAAGTGACGCTCGAGCTTTTAGGATTTGATTCAGGGGTTTATTACAAGTCGAAAAGTAGAAGTGAAAAAAAATCCAATTCTTCTTCGTTTTCAGGTAATTAAAAAAAACAATAAATTATATCAATAAATTATTTTATTAACAATAACCTACGACTATTAAAAAAAAACAACTGGTTTCATAAAATGCGCCTAAATAAGTTGCCTTGTATTTCAAGACAAACATTTGCGCGATGAATCATGGAAGCACGAAGGTTCTGTATCATATTTTCATCTATTAATGCTACAGCAGTATGAATTTGGGCTACATTATTTGCAGGATCTAAAACGGGCTTAAGATAAACTTTTTCCCTATGATAGCCCCAGAAGAAAGTTAGTATCCGGAAATCTTGTTGGCCATAATGTGCAACTCGATAACGAAGAAGAATCGGATATTTTTTCACTTATATTTATTTATTCTTGACCTGAACAGAATTTTAAAGCACGGGCGTCAATTTTGAGTCACCCTGTATATTTATACCAAAAAATAAAATTTAAAATTCGTTATTTTCTTTAAAACATTAAGTATTCTGAATATTACCAGTATTTTAAATGGATCAAATATTTATTTAAATATTCAAAGTATTTTTAAAACGAAAAATAAATATTTAGTTTATTTAGACAATTTGACTTATTTTGCAAATAAAAATGGTACGTATTAATTATAATTTATAATGCCCGTTTAAACAGTGCTGAATGCTTCGCAAATTAGGGTCCACGCATGACCGGCCTACTGAGCCAAATCAGCAAGTAGTGCAAAAATATATCGGCAGTAGCTGCGAGTGTACGAGATGATCCTGACGAATTGATTTGCACCGGAAATTTGAGCTTAAGAACAGACCATGTTCAAGGCCAACATTAAAAGGCATAATCTTAAAAATTAATGTAATATATAGTTCTTCAGAATGATATTATTTATTACTTACAGTTATTTGTTATTATTATTATTAAAAAATTTTTTTTGTAAAAGTATCTTCAAATGAATTACCTATTACTTCTCTTACCTTTTTAGATCAGGGTCAGTATGTTTTTAAACACCGTTGGTAAATATTCATTCGATTTGCCTATTGTTGTAAAATTTTTGGACCTGAAAGAACGAGGCGAGTAGTATGATGTATGTAAGACAGATCGTTAACGTGTAAACTAAAATTTAAAGTAAAAAAAATTGTTTGTGATATTAAGAACAAGTCGTTTGTTAGGGCAAGTTGTAAACTTACTCGAGTACCTATACAACATATGATACCCAGCCCTAATGAGAAAGTAAGGTATTAATGTAACGGTAATGTGGTACCTATAAGATAATAGCTTTTTTAATTACAAAGCTTTTTTAAATTCTTTTTAAAGTTCGTCAATTAATGGTCATATTTTATTTAGCAAGAAAGTTAGGAAAGTCATCTTATAATACGCGAGGTTAAAGCGTAGTGCGCTTCGCATGCTAAGTGGTTCGGGATATTTAACTTATTTACGTTTAGAAATTTCATTAAAGTCCTCCTTAGCTTAAAATATTTTAATTAGTACATTAGCTTTCTTCTCGGTAAGAGAAAGTTTATACAACAATATAATTAAATCTTGATTACTTTGAATAACTTTAAAAACAGTGTTTTAATACACATATTTTAATAAACTTTAAATTTAATTTAAAGAATTTTAAGAGTTTCAAGTAAAAACTATTTAACAATAATTTTTGTGCATCACATACATGCCAATATTAAGACTTGTAATTATAAATAATTAGGTTTAGGTTATTTTATCATTATATTTACCTAAAAAACCGTTTTTAAATTGGCACATATAATTTTTTTATATTAATTATAACTATTTAAATTCTATAATGCTGTAGTATAGCAAGAGTAGGCAATTCATACCATTGATAAATTGAAGCGTTTTCGCCCAAAACAAATGTTCGTGTAGTGGGGTCATGTAAATTAAAAAGGTTGTGTCGTTACAATTGGTACTAAAAAAACTTTTTAGAAAATATGTACATTGTATAGGTAGTGTTTTTGTTTTATTATCAGTAAATTATTTAGTACGTTTGAAAATATTGTTAAAATGTTTTTATTAATACTAGTTTTTAATTTGTCTTGAAATATACTTTTTTCTAAAAATTAAAATTGGTATACGTTTTTCTTTTGGTGTTTCTTTTCAGTGTTCAAAGCAAAACATAGAAATGTTAAGTTTATTAGCAAAAAGTCACATCTATCATGCATAAATTATTATTTAGACAAAAAAACCCAGAACCTCATAATACGTGACAATACCAACACAAATTGCATTTCTAGAGTACGGACGTCTTTCTTAATCATAAAATCTCAACTTTCAGGCACAAAAAGCACCGTGAATACCTTTATTCCGTCTTAAGAGCCTGCTGACAATAAAATTTCCATATCATTTGCTGTCAGCAGCAGCCAGCTATAGCGACGCTTCATGGTGAAAACGTTGTCTTGTGATTTTAATAATATAACTAGTTTAGAGTAATTTAAAATCCAATGGGGTTTGTTGGAAAAACTTACAAAGAAAAAGAAAAAAATCCAGTAGAAAGGTAGATTATGTCAGAAATAATTAATAATTGTAGAAACAAAATTACTATCTTTGTATACAGTGTGACTACGTAAGTTGGCGTCATATTGAAAACTTTTTAATATTAATTTTACGAAAGAAAGTTATTCTTTATAAAATGTTCTGCATAGTGCAAAGCCTTAAATACAAGGTTATCTACGAGGTTTGGTTAAAAATGTAAGTTTCGCAAAGTACCTGTATTTTTGCTAATATCGCAAATTGTTTTAAAGAGAAGATAATTAAAATTTAAAATTACTTTTAAATACGCAATTTTGTCTATTTCCAAAAAATATTTAATTTTTTAATTTTTTTTTCTGCGAAAATCACCAAAATTTAAGTTTATACATTAGTGCATTGTACATTCTTCATGTTTCGACACCAATAAATTTAAAAAGTTTATTTCAAACTGTCCTACAATATTTATAATTATGAAATGTGGTGCACTAATGTAAAAACCTAAATTTTCACCATCATCGCTAAAAAAAAAACAAAAATATATATTTTTTGTAAATAAACCAAATTGCATGTTTAGAAGTAATTTTTATTTTAAACATTTTTTCTTTATAACAATTTTTGATATTAGCAAAAATACAGGTACCTACTACACTTTTAAGCAAAAATTACATTTTTAGCCAAACCTCGCAGATGACTGATACAACTTGATATTTGACGGTTAATTTTAGGTTTTTAACCATGCAGAACAGAATATTATTTTTTTCTTGACATAATAATAAAAAAGTTTTCCGTATGACGCCAACTTACGTAGACACACTGTATTTTTCTACAGTGTGTCAGTTTAAAAGGATACCAGTCTTATATCAGCCATGACAAAAATCTGAAAAATGTAAAAACACTTGCAGTAAAAGAAATTAAATATGAAATACAGAGGTTTTTAAAATAATACAAAATATTTTGTAGACATAATTACAGGATAAGAGGTTAAAATAACAATTAAAATCAATGAAGATACAACAAACGTTTTCCACTAAACTTAATAATGTTTTAAATCAAATGTTTAATAAATATAAAATTTCTTGGTTTTTCTTAAACAGTATTCCAGTCAGTAGCGTAGCGTGCATTTAAAGGGTCCCGTATTACAATTAGTTAGGGAGCTCCAAAAAAAAAATGACAAAAAAAGTCTCCACTTTCCACAAACATTTTTTTATTTCTAATTTTTGCTTGTACACATTTGGGGCGGTAGCTACGCCCCTGATTCCAGTATATCTAATTTGGCCAATATGAAAAATAAACTAAATTATTTTTTTATATACTTGACGACCGAAAGTCCGTCACCTCCTTTCAAAATCTGAACCGTGGGGAATATTCTGATGAACCTGAGAACGATAGTGTATAATAAGCCATATTCGGAAAACAAATTTTATTAAAAGGGATTCTTGTGGCACAATAATTTAATGCTTTTGAAGAGTATTTTATAACCCGGAAATATAAAGTAAATCCCTTATTTATGACAAAATTATTAACTGAATACTTGATTTCGAAGGCCATATTTCCGAAATTAATAAAGTTAGTTCAAATCAATATTTTATTTTCTTGCAGCTCTTTTAATAGTTATTTATTAGATAAGTGAGTTATATTACATATAAGTCACGCAAGGTAATTTTCTTAAGTGACTTATATGTAATAACTCACGTGTCTAATACAAAATTTTATCCAACACTTTCGTATAAATCGTTTTTAATATCGAAAATAATTTGAAAACGTCATCCATTATTTGTTACTTGTCATTGTCAACACCAGCAACAAAATTTATCCAACACTTACATATATTATCTACATAACTGATCAGATTTTGAGGATATAAAGTGTACTATAAGTCACTAGTGAGCTAAAGTACCCTTTAGCTCACTAGTGAATTATAGTACACTTTATATCCTCAAAATCTGATCAATTATGTAGATATTATATGTAAGTGTTGGATAAAAATATTTTTAATGATAGTATTGGAAATAATATACAGAAAGGGATAAAAAGTTAATCTGTTTTTAATGAAACATTCAACAACATATTTCACATTTACAAAGATTTTTACAAGAGCTTTAATAAAATTCGAAATTTTATAAGTCTTGGAAACATTCGGACTATTCAAATTAGGTTTTTAAGTAATTATTAACACGTTTACTATCCATGAATCACAATAATATGTAATGCAATGATTGTTACAATTTGCAAGCCCTTGACAGCACATATGATTCATTCTACAAAGTAAATGATTATTGATTTAAAGAAAAAGCAGTCAGGTACTATATTTTTTTAAATTTAATAAAAATCTTGTTCACACACCACTGGAAGAATTGATTTTAAACTTTTACAGAAAAAAAAATAAGTTATGATAAAAAAATGTACCAAACATCTGGACTGGTAGGATATTTATCGTGGTTAATATCCCTAGTGCATTTAATTTTTCTGAAAAAATCGAAAACACGAGTTTCTAAGTAATTTTTCGTAACAAATAGCATGAGCGCATGGTAGAAAATAGTATTCCAATTATTCCTCAGAAAAATTAGATGCACGAGGAATACTTGGTAAGAATATTTCCAGAGTTAAATAAACATTTTATTTTAATATTTTTTTTTATTAAAACAATAAGAATAATAATTATTAAAATCAATATCTTGCAACTTGTCAAACTTGCATAAAATTTTTTATTTTTTTTCGGAAAACTGCTGATAGCTAAGTTGACAGTTGTTAAGTAATTTTTCCACTTAAAATTTATATTTCACACACCAATTCTTGATAGCGATTGGTCAACATTAATGGAAAAGAAATAGTTATAAAAATGCATTTTTTAATCATAACACCCTGTATCTCGGAAACGAATAGCACTTTTGGATATATTTTATTTGAAAAGCTCTCTTTTTTTGCATTCTATACAGTCCTAAAAGGAAAGTACCAACTTAAAAATTACCCTGTATATTTCTAGTATATGGTGAGTTTAAAATTTACTTTATTACTATTTGATGAAATTATTGTTAAGCATAATTACAATAGACGGTTTGTAAAAAAGAAACGCGTTTCAAATATTAAACAAACAGCTATGTGGGCAACTAACCATCCTGCAGACAACTTTGTTTATTTAATCATACTTAAAACTCAATTTTAAAGCTTAACGCTTTTCAACTTTTTCAATATTGCTTAGTAAACCGAGAACTTTTAATTTTGCATAAACTTAAAAACTTTTCTTCAGTGAACCCAATTAGCTCAAACTATAAATTAGGCGATATTAAATAAGCTGCATCTTTGCTAAAACAAAACTTGTAATACCTAAAACTTTAACCAAACCAGAGAAGCTTGGCACTCCCAATATTTACAGGGAACTTGTCGGTTATAGCTTATTTTTACTATCACATATTGAAGCACACAAATTATATATTAAAAACTACAAATAAGTGGTTTTTAATTTTTGGCGGCTTATTGTTGATATGATAGTTGTGAACGTAATATGGCATGTTTTTTTTTATTTTAAAGCACATTAAAATCTATTAAATTATAAGATATATGGATAATTATCTTAAAAAAATATACAGGTCAAGCTAAATAAATGGGTATAAAGTATACAGGGTTAATAGAAAATACCGGAACGGTGGATTATCTCAGGAACCTTCAAACATAAATGAACCAAATTTTGTGCTAAGGGATACTGAATATGAAGAATTTAAAAAAATATATTTGAATGGTTTCCAAGTTTATGAGGTTGCCAATTTTATAGTCTTCTCTGTAGGTTAAGGAATTTTAAAATTTTAAATGGAATAACCTATTTTTTGTTATTGTTAATTAATTGCTTGTATTAACTTTATTATGATCTGATATTATCGTGTTTTTAACCTCTGTCAATTTCGGAGGGTCATCATGCTTTATTCGATATTAATACAAAAACGGCTAGGCATAGTCAATTATCTAAAAACGAGCCGGCCAATATTATTCAAAATTTGTTCAAGGGTGAAACTAGACTTTTAAATTTATAAATAGCATTTTTGCGACGTTTTTAAGATTCTTAAAAAAGTCAAGGAAAGGAAATAGAAAAATTTACTTATGAAACATCGCAAATGCAATTCCTGAATTTAAAATGTCATTTACTTCCCTGTACTTATTTTGACACATTCGGAGTAAAAACGATAAAGTCAGGTCATATTAAAGTTTATGCAAGCAATTAATTAGAATAATAAAGAAAGGGTATTCATTTTAAAATTTTAAAATTCGCTAACCTAGAGAAAAATCTATAAACTTGGCAACCTACTCAAAATATAATTTATAAACTCTTCATGTCCAAAGCTACCGCTTGGCTGCAAAATTTTGTTTATTTACATTTAACGGTTGCTGGAGATAATCGACCGTTCCGGTTTTTTCTACTAACCCTGTATGAGGCTAGAAAAAGGAACAACAAAGCAAGACCGATGCACAGGGCTTTCGGAACATGAATCATATCAGGTTATTGCACTAAAATATTTGTTACTAACAATGAGGTGGAGTACAATTTTCAGCTAATACAAAAATCGAAACCACTCTATAGTGACTCGGGCCAGTAATGAAAACAGACTTCCTCTCATAATAAGAACCCCTTTGAAATCTTTTTTGGGGGTTCTCTTTAACAAGTCTACCACAAATATTTATACCGCCATATATGGATGCGGCGCTTTCTAAGCCCAGCCTCGCTGTTACTGCTCGCCGTTTTCGGGTGTCGGAGCTGCGCATAAACGCGTCATCTCTTTTGTCAAAAAGTTTACTACAATGTTTTACACGCAATTTCTTTTAAACTTTTGCCACATTATTACAAATGCACATAATATACAGGGGGTCTCTACAACTTAACCGACAAACTTTTAAGGCCTTATTCTATACACTTAAAAATATAAAAAAATCGCATATAAAAATTTGTCTTAAACGTCTTGAAGTTTTCGAACCAAAGAGTGTATTTTTTTTTAATTTAGGGTTTTTTTTAAATTAAATTTTATACCAATTAAGATGGTTTTTAAAAAATTTGGGGGACGCCCTCTATGCACCAGAACATATTTTTTGGCATACATAAAAAATACCAGTGGTTTAGGGTAAATATTTATTAATAAAAGGTACGCCACTGCATTTACTGGAATAATAATAATTTTTAAAATTTTATTAAGTTGTGTGGAACATATATGACCTTAATTTTTTTCATTTGATGCACGGTTTCTGCATAAATAAATAAAAACCATTTTCGGAATGGTCAAATTCCTATCTAATTAAAGAATAAAATGACGAAATTATCTATACAAAATAACCATGCCAAGTAATGGTTTTTATTTATTTACGCGAAACCATGCATTAAATAAAAAAATAAAAGGCCAAATGTTCTCCAAACTGTGAATTTTAAAATTATTTCCAAAATGGTGGCGTACCATTTTTTTTATTAAAAATATTTACCGTAACTCTCTATTACCGACACTGGTAATAATTAATTTTTCTTGTATGCCAAAATTTGTTTTGGTGCATAGAAGGCGTCCCCAAATTTTTAAAAATATCTCAAATGCTATTAAAGTTATTATTAAAAAAAAATATATAATAGGAAGTATTTCTTATTTTTTTTTAGTGTAGAATAAGCCCTTAAAGTTTGTCGGCTAAGTTGTAAAACACCCTGTATATTTAGGTTGTTATAATAATATTAATTTTGGCATTTCTGTCCACATATCGACGCACTGTAAAGTGGGATCTACCTTGTTTATATGCCGGAATTATTTATTTAACCTCTACCTGTTGGTATTTTTCACGCCTTAGACCGTCTCTTTTCCATGCAGTTCCTGTGGAACCTTTGCTAACATGTGTATTAAACCAAATGATCGCTACGACTTCATTGTCAATCCGATCCCTAAAGATGGATTTTATTGCGCGTAATGTTGGCCTTAGAGCAACAATCCGCAAAAATTGGTATCTATATACAAGTAGCGAAAAGTATTTACAGAAACTACCCATTTTTTTTTTATCTTTGGACAAACCACCAAGGGTAAAAGCCTAAATACTAACGTACCGTGGGTGATCTTAAGCGAGGTAAGAGGGAGTTTGTTGACACGGACTTAAATACTTGAAGATTTGGGGGAAGAGAAGACCCCAGCGGGCAGCAGGTTTTTACATTCTAGAAATTCACAAACACAAAAGTGGGACGTTCGGGGCCTGTCCAGTTGGACCGTATAGGATGCATACGCGCTGGACACCACGAGTTTCCGATGGGAACCGTTAGTGGAGAAACTATAATGGACAATTCCTTCAGAGCACTTCCCTGTATTTATTTTGACACATTCGGAGTAAAAACGATAAAGTCAGGTCATATTAAAGTTTATGCAAGCAATTAATTAGAATAATAAAAAAAGGGTATTCATTTTAAAATTTTAAAATTCGCTAACCTAGAGAAAAATCTATAAACTTGGCAACCTTCAAAATATAATTTATAAACTCTTCATGTCCAGTTACCGCTTGGCACAAAATTTTGTTTATTTACATTTAACGGTTGCTGAGATAATCGACCGTTCCGGTTTTTTCTACTAACCCTGTATAGGCTAGAAAAGGAACAACAAAGCAAGACCGATGCACAGGGCTTTCGGAACATGAATCATATCAGGGTTATTGCACTAAAATATTTGTTACTAACAATGAGGTGGAGTACAATTTTCGCTAATACAAAAATCGAAACCACTATAGTGACTGGGCCAGTAATGAAACAGACTCTCATAATAAGAACCCTTTGAAATCTTTTGGGGGTTCTCTTTTAACAAGTCTACCACAAATATTTATACCGCCATATATGGATGCGGCGCTTAAGCCCAGCCTGTTAATGTCAAAGTTTTCGGGTGTCGGACTGGGCAAACGCGTCATCTTTTTGTCAAAAAGTTTACTACAATGTTTTACACGCAATTTTTAAACTTTTGCCACATTATTACACATAATATACAGGGGGTCTCACAACTTAACCGACAAACTTTAAGGCCTTATTCTATACACTTAAAAATATAAAAAAATTCCATATAAAAATTTGTCTTAAACGTCTTAGTTTTCGAACTAAAGAGTGTATTTTTTTTTAATTTAGGGTTTTTTTAAATTAAATTTTATACCAATTAAGATGGTTTTTAAAAATTTGGGGGACGCCCTCTATGCACCAGAACACATTTTTTGGCATGGCCCGTCCATGAGGGGTTTAGGGTAAATATTTATTAATAAAAAATGGTACGTCACTGCATTTTTAGAATAATAATAATTTTTAAAATTCTCATTAAGTTGTGTGGAACATATTTGACCTTAATTTTTTTTTATTTGATGCACGGTTTCTGCATAAATAAATAAAAACCATTTTTGGAATGGTCAAATTCCTATCTAATTAAAGAATAAAATGACGAAATTATCTATACAAAATAACCATGCCAAGTAATGGTTAAAGTTGGTGGTAAAAGTTTTATTTATTTACGCGAAAACCATGCATTAAATAAAAAAAAGTCAAAAGGCCAAATGTTCTCCAAACTGTGAATTTTAAAATTATTTCCAAAAAATGCAGTGGCGTACCATATTTTTATTAAAAATATTTACCGTAACTCTCATTACGACACTGGTAATAATTAATTTTTCTGTAGCTAAAATTTGTTTTGTGCATAGAGCGAACTCAAATTTTAAAAAATATCTGAAATGCTATTAAAGTTATTATTAAAAAAATAAATATAATAGGAAGTATTTTATTTTTTTTTAGTGTAGAATAAGCCCTTAAAGTTTGTCGGCTAAGTTGTAAAACACCCTGTATATTTAGGTTGTTATAATAATATTAATTTTGGCATTTCTGTCCACATATCGACGCACTGTAAAGGGGATTACCTTGTTTATATGCCGGAATTATTTATTTAACCTCTACCTGTTGGTATTTTTCACGCCTTAGACCGTCTCTTTTCCATGCAGTTCCTGTGAACCTTTGCTAACATGTGTATTAACCAAATGATCGCTACGACTTCATTGTCAATCCGATCCCTAAAGATGGATTTAATATTGCGCGTAATGTTGGCTTTAGAGCAACAATCCGCAAAAATTGGTATCTATATACAAGTAGCGAAAAGTATTTACAGAAACTACCCATTTTTTTTTATCTTTGGACAAACCACCAAGGGTAAAAGCCTAAATACTAACGTACCGTGGGTGTCTTAAGCGAGGTAAGAGGGAGTTTGTTGACACGGGACTTAAATACTTGAAGATTTGGGGGGAAGAAAAGACCTCCGCGGGCAGCAGGTTTTACATTCTAGAAATTCTAGGGACAAAAGACACAAAGTGGGACGTTCGGGGCCTGTCCAGTTGGACCGTATAGGGATGCATACGCGCGACACCACGAGTTTCTCTGATGGGAACCGTTAGTGGAGAAACTATAATGGACAATTCTTCAGAGCAGAAGCCATGGAAATACCTATAAAAAGCGATAAATCCCCTCAGCCCGACGATGGGGAAGAGAGGAAAGCCTTTCTGTAAGTGAAGGATCATTAATGAGACGAATAGCTCTTCTTTGGATGGAATCAAGAATGCTTAGGGTTGTGGGGGACGCCATGCCCCAGATATGAAAACAATATTTCAAGGGAGGTCAGATTTGGGACACATATAAAGTGTATACATTGGAAAGGGAAAAAAATAAAGTTATGCAAGACACCGCGATGGCGCCCTGTAGAGTTTACAATACAATTTATAGCAGATTTTATTTTTTTACCGCCTAAAACTTTCCCTAGCCAAATATTGTGGCAATACACTCATCAATAACAAAATTAATTATAAAAGTAAAACGAAAATTTGTCTCACAACAAAAATGAGGTGTTTGCCCAGTTCCACACCCGAAACATGACATTGACAGACTGGGTTATAGCGCCTCTTCCATATATGGCGGTATAAATGTTCATGGTAAACCCGTTAAAAAGAATTGCCCCAAAAAGGTTTTTAAATGGTTCCTATTACAAAATCCATTTGATTACTGGCTCAGAAATTCATTTCATAATCGGCCGTTTTATTATTCACACTTCGTTCTTGGATATTCCCACAGTAATAGTTGTAATACGAAAATAGAAAAACAATATGCTATAATAATAACAAGAAAATTATTTAATTGGCAAGCATTACACTTTATACAAGCAAAAATGTAATGATTCTGTATTGTATATATGAATATAAATTACTTTTTTCACATAAGAATAAACGTGATGGGGTTTGAAATAAATTTAATTTAAAGCATAAGGTATATATATATATATATATATATATATATATATATATATATATATATATATATATATAAAATCTTACCGTATTATATCAGTGCTAAAACTACTGCAGGGTAAAACGTGCCTAATTCTGCTTTATATTAAAGTTTGCCAAAACTTTAATATCAAAATCAATTTTGATCAGATTGTTTAAAACTTGTAATAATTTTCGAGTTACAAGCCGTCAAAGTTCAATTTTTATTTTGGTTTTTTCGCCATATTACATTTATTTTTTAACCATTCCAGTTGATATTTGGCACACAAATCGATCTTTGCAGATTTTAAAATTTTAAGACAAAAGTACTTTATTAAATACCGCCACAGGGCACTTTACCTAAAACTTAAAATTTATTTACATCATAACTTTTTTATTTTGACAGATATCGCAAAGCTGGGGGCGCCATTTTATAAATAATCAAAAACTTAAAAAATAAGGTACTCTTTATTAAAGTCGATAAACCTCAACGTTTAGGCACCAATAGACATCAAAGTTTTCATTAATTTTAAATAAATTACCTACATACATACAGAGTGTTCAGTAACTCAACCGACAAACTTAACGGGGCGATTCTACAACAGAAAATAAGAAAAAAACTTCATATAAACATATGTCCTAAACGTCTTAGTTTTTGAACTACGGTGTGTTAAATATATTTTTTTTTGTTTTAAATTTTAAATAATAATAATAAGTGGAAGAAAAATACTTTTTTAGGGCTTCGTCAAAAGTACTTCAAATACTAAAAGAAAAATTATTTTCTAATTTTTAGTTCGGTTGCATATAAAAGCGTGTTTTTTTAGTTTTTTTAAACTATTATTTATTTTTCATTTTTTAGTTCTGATATATCAATTAGTTTTTTAAAAATAAATGCTCTAGTTTATTCACTAAAAATTCCTTCTGCCATTTTGTCAAGAGACACAGAGGATCTGTAAAGGAATTTATTTATCCTGGCGGTCCTAATCAGGATAACGGGATACTGTTTTTAAATTATTGCATTGTCATAAAAAGATTTTTAAACCGAACCATTTAACACGTTTTTTTCCAAAAAAGGTCTATAAAATATTATTTGGGGTTTTTACAATGCGCCCCAGATGTAGTAATAAAATTATTTATGATTGGCATATTTTCGAAATTTACTTGATCATTGGTAGAAAGAGTTGTATTGTCTATAAGTAATTTTTTTAATTTTTAGTTGTTCATATAAGTTTTTAACCTTTTTTTATGAAGTAATTTACCATTATTTAAATCTATAAGAAAGTTTTGTTTTATACAATGGGTGGCAATTCCTGTGTTTTTTTAAACCGTTTAAAATTAATGTATTATGTTCCTTTATTCTGTTTTTATGCTCCTTTTACTTTAACCAATATATTCTTCATTACAATCTACACAACTACTACTTTATACACTCCTGACATATCTAATTTTTCTGTTTTGTCTTTATTGTTTACAAATAATCTACATAGGTTACGTTGATTTACCGACACAGTCTTACACCCTAACTTATTTAGTCTATATTATTACTGATGGTTTAAATATAATTAATAAACATAAAATTATTGTTTTTTGGTTCCGATAACAATATATAACTCTTTAGTAATTAACTTTTGTTTTTCTTTGGTAATAATTTAATAATAGGTGATTTTTTAAAAGTTGGAAAAAAGTACGCGTACGAAAATAAAAACATACGGAATGTTTCACAGGAAGAAACATATTTCGGGTAATTTTCTCAAAATTCTACAAAATTGCCAAAATCCAAAAATAACCCCGTAGCTCCAAAATTCAATTAATTGTCCTATATTACATTTTTAATATTCCTTATGGTTTTCGAAATATCCCATCAATCCATTGAAAATAGAAGAGCCTGTCCGACACTATTACCTACATATTGTTTAGTAAATACATGAAATATAATTTAGTTAAAAACAAACCAATTTAAGAAAAAAGGTGTCGGATTGGGCAAACGAGTCCCTTTTTTGGTTGGACAAGTTTACCACAATGTTTCACACGCAATTTTTAAACATTGTATCAAAAATCAGAAAATGCCACAGTCACAAAATCACAAGCCCATTGACACGTCTTGGGTATCACATTAGGTGGGTTTCCTAACTGTAACGGTTACGATTTTTGACACAATATTTAAAAATTACATGTAAAACATTGTGGTAAACTTGTTTGACAAAAAAGAGACGCGTTTGCCCAATCAGACATCGGAAATATTTGACATCGACAAGCTAGGTTAAAGCGCCACTTCCATATATGACGGTATGAATATTCGTGATAGAATTGTCAAAATGAACCCCCTAAAAGGTTTTGAAAGTATTCTTAACATAAAGTCAACTTAATGATTGGCCCAGGGACTACATTGTTTAGTAAACAAATAAATTATAATTTAGTTAACTTTAACCAAACTAAAGAAAAAAATTCAATGAGTGATCCATCTTAAAAAAGCTTTTTACTATATTTTTGCCACATTCTATATTTGCCTCAGAAAAAAAACCTTATTTAATATAAAATAAGCCGGCACTGAACCCTAAACTTTACAAATAATTTATGCACTTTTGTAATGTTCAACTATCTTGAATGATTTTCTTATTTACTGGTGTTGAACAGTGTTGTTGCCTTATTAGAAGTGTTCCGGTTCCTTTTTGATACTAAACTCCAACTTGGGATGGAGTTTTGGCGTTTCAAAGGACCTCTGACTTTTATTTCCTTGTTTTATTAGATTTCGCGACAGTCGTTTCGAAGTTAAGTTTCAAAAGTCGACAAAGTTTTTGGGTTAAATTACACAGGGTTTTGAAAGCTGAAGGGAGGATTTAAGAATAAATATGAGGAAGCACATTAAAATAAACGGTAATTAGAAAAGCGGATTTAATCATATTATTTAATTTATTACACACATAATACAGGGATATTTTTGACTTAATATTTTTCCTTTAACACTGTAAAAAAAAGATAAAAAGAAAATTTTTCTGATAAAGTTATGTCGGAAAATGCTTCGTTTCCGAGATACAGAGTAATAAAGTTTTAAGAAAAAATCCTTTTTGTCACAACTCTCTTACCACACCAAAACCAAACTAGATATTTCCACAAAAGTTAATAGATTTCATTTAACCATTAAAATACGTGCTTTGCTGTAAAAGTATTTAAAATATTTTTACCAGTGGCGTTCGAACAAAATTTGTATCGATTTTTTTTCAAAAAAAAATGAACGTTACTGCTATTTCTTTGAATTAATATTATTTTTGAAATAATTAATTTAATTTAAGGTAATTTGCTTTCCTGATATTTTTTGTACGACAAATGGTTTTCGTTTAAAAAAATAAAAATTATTTTCATGCATGGCTTAATCGCTAAAATCTGATATGGTGTTATGTAAAATTCGTAAATTTGTTTAATATTTTCTAATAGGTACCCAAGTAACAAAATATAAAACTCAGTTTTTACAAAAAATTTTTACAAAAGTTTCATTTTATAAACATTAGGCGAAAGCCACCATGAGGCATACTTTATAGTCTTCCATCACTTCTACCTAGTTTGGGAGCGTGCGCAACTACTAGCAATAACTGGCGTATTGCTGTTTTTTAGTTCAACTCAGTAAATATTCGTCTAAAATTAACTAAATTGCTGACATACCTTAGTAATTCTTACCATGAAACAACGAAAGGTAATTTATAACATGTTAGCATATTATTTCTTACTCTAATAGTAAAAGAATTATTTAAAAATAAGTAGAACCCTAATTAATATTATTTTCTTTCTTTACTTTTACCCGGTAACAAGTACATAAACATGCTATTTTATATTTTAGAAACCAGCAATAAATGACGTATAGTATGTTATACATTTTTGATGTAGAATTTAAAGAGTTAAAATTTGTTAAAATACACAGGGTTTTTCATAAAAAAAATCTATTTGACAATGAAAATTCTTTTTTAAAAATCCTTGCTTATTTAGGAGTACTGTCAATAAAATGTATCTAAATAAACATTATTTAATTTAAGTTGTTCTAAGTATTCTGTACAAGGGCAAAGATATTTTGTATATAAATAACGTTGGGACACTCTGTATGATTTGGTATTAAAAAATCATTGACAACATTAAGTTTTAAAATTATGCATTTTAAAACATAGGGGTTTCTATTATACAAGGTGTGTCAAAAGAGGTTATTATTTTTAAATTAAATATGGCCTTGACCTAAAGTTTCTAGATAATCCTATGGCGAAACCTTTGTTTAAATATTTTTTTTTAATAAAAAACAGTTTTTATCAGGTAAAAGATGGGTTAAGGTCACCTCCTATTCGGATCTTGTACTATTAAAATTTTAATAAATTTTGTAGAGAAAACTTTATTAATATTTTTATTTTATTGGCAACACCTAGACTTTTTAAACAGGTTTACTTTTTAAAATAACTCATAAATGATATAAAACTTGCATTGCTTCTGTTAAAGTTTTCGAGTAAATTTAATATTTCCAAAAGAACCAACTTAAGAGAACAAATGTCAATGCTTATAAAAATGTTTTTATAAAATCATTATTTATATACGTTAATAAGTTTTAACACGTTAATGTGGGTTAAACTCAGTTTTTTGTTTTTTTCCAGAAACAAGCAATTGGATTTTCTTTTGAAAGAATTTGTTTTCTAAATAATAATTTTATTTATTTGCAGTGCTTTCAAACAATAACATAAACCAACTTTCAAAAGAAATGCCAATAGTGACAAATGTCAAGTGTTGTTTTAGCAAACAAACTTGCATTGCAGTTTTAATGTAAAGCAGAAAGTTTGGTGAAACACACATTTGTTAAATTTATTATAAAAAAAATTGTGTGCTGCGGACTTTTTAAAAGACAATTTACTAAGTCGTATGTTTGGCTGTATAAAGTATACCATAAAGAAAAAAAAGTAAGCGTAATATATATATATTTTTGTAAAATATAAGATCATACATACAAGTAATGTAAACTTTTTTGTTACATAAGTTTTCTTTTTTAAACATAAATTTCTGGTTTCTATTTAAATTGATATTTTACGTGTTAAACAAATTATAAATATTTTAGTTTATATTAAATATCTATATAATAGACTTTAAATTTCTACTTTTCTGATTTAAGGATACCCCATTTAATATCCGCTAGAAATTCGTTAAAATTTTAAATTTCCATAAAACTGTTAAGAACAAAATGTAAAATATAGTGGAGTTTATTAGGTATGCAACCAATAAAAACGTTTTTTATTTCCAATTTGTTAGAAAATATTATTTTTTTTATAAAAGGTATTGCATGCATTGTCCTAAACTGTATTGACTGTAGCTGGTTGAGTTATAAGTTAAAGCATATACAGAGTAGCTAAAAAATAGGAACTGCCTAAAAGTAAGTAAAAACTTAAAAATAGAACATAATAAAGAAAAATTGAAAATAAGGTAAAGTTATTATAAAATTCCACAAATTTATTTTGAATTCAACTTCAGTGTCGAATAACGCTTGAAGAAATGAATTTATTGAAAATATTAAGGTACCTTTTTTGTAGCGCATAAAATTTCCTTTTATTGGAATTATTTAAATATTGATATTTACAAAAGTTACAAAAATCCGAAGTTAAAAAACAAAATTAAAAAAAAATAGTTCTATGTTCAAAGCTCAATTACAGGAAAACAGCGATGATTTGAGAGTTTTGCACAAAAAAAGGTTGTTGTCGAAAAATTGTTGGTGACAGTAATAGTACCAATAATAATATTAAGGGCTTTTAATTTTTTTTTAATTATTAGGAATGATATTATTACAGTTGCGTTTAAAAAAATATTTTTTTTGGCACCGTTTACTGTATATTACCTCTGAAAATAGGGTCTAGTGTTTTCGTGTCATAAGAATTAAAAGTTTTTAAATATTCGTAAAATAATTAATGCTGACCCTAATACAGGAAATAATCCGCCAAATGGCATTCACGAAAAAAAATACCACTGCAGTAGGATACAATCGTCAACTACTTTGTTGTTCTGGCTTTATTATTTAAAACGAGCTACAATAATATGAAAAATTTTAAATAAATCTTAAATTTAACAGACGCGAATGCACTTACCAAAAGTTTTTGGCATCGTGAAAATGTGTTGGCAGCACTTGAAATTTGTTGCTTACCTGAAAGAAAGAAAACAAAGCTATAAAGTTTGGGTAGTTTGACATTAAATAAATTGGCAACAAACGGAACAATGGAAGTAATTTATGTTTACAGGGTTATGATGAAATGAGAAACAAATTTAACATTGTCGATTTTTCTTGTACTGTTTTTATAAGTTTTGTTTTAAATCACGGTGCAGCAAAAAAGTATATTAAAATAAACGATTATTTAAAATACCAACTGTCTACTTAAATTCTGGTTAAAAAAAAAATTCTTTATAAAAAGTTCTGCCTGGTCTAAAACCTAAATGGCAATCAGCAAATGTTTTTTTAGTAGTATACGAGGTAACAAAGAAAATAATGATTTTGCTTTAGAGAAAGCTATTTTAATTTTTTTCATTATTAAAAACTTTAATAAAGAAAAGATGTTAAGGACCAAAAATCCCTTTTAAATATGCAAACTTGTTTTTATAGCTCTTTTGAGAGTTCTTCAGCATTTTTACATATTACATTTCGATATGTCCATTAGACATTTCATATTTAATTATAAATTTTTTCAGTTTTTCAGTTCCCGTCTGGCGTCTTGTTCAGATTTAATTTTATTGGATTAAAATAATTTCAACCGAGTGCTAATGAACCTTTGTTTATTGACTGAAAACTTTGTATTGTAGGTTTCTTAATATTAAATGTTTTATTATTTTATTTCTTTTAAAGTAATCATAATTTTTATTATATTGTGTAAGAGCAGAATAGTTCTTTATAATGTATTAAAGTTTTAATTTTCTTAAAATGATAAATAAACTTTTAAATTTTAAGAAAAGCCAAATAATATTTTGTTTAAATTTAATCTCCCAAAAACAAATAAAGCATAAAATATGCACTAATGTACAAAATTAAATTTTTACTGTTATTGCATACAAAAATTTAAAAAAAAACATTTTTTCTTGTTACTGAACAGGATTGCATATTTAAAATTATTTTTAATCCCAAATATTTTTTCTTTATAATTAAATTTGATATTGCCAAAAATCATGGTACTTTTCTCTTGAGCAAAATTCATATTTTTAAGACACCTCATATACCACTAAAAATAATTATTAGCATTATGCATTTTAGGTTTTAGACTATACTTTTATAAGAAATAACTTTTTTAGTAAAATTATTAATAAACAAGTTTTGCATAGGGTGCAAACTAAAGTAGACACACTGTATAAGAAAAAGTATTTAACCTATAGTTAACTGTTTTAAAAAGTTTACTGTATTAAGTAGTAAAAAAATTAGATTTTTAATTATTGACTGCGCTGTGTTTTATTATTAAGCTCATTGCTAATGAAAAAATTAAAAAGTCGATTACTAAGGATTCCACATTCTAGTTTTGATCTTACGAAAGTAAATTCGAAAAACTATTGTTTACTTAAATATAAAGGTACTGATTTTTATGTTTAAGATTATAAAATACACAAAAAAGTATAATATTCTTTGTTTTTTATTTTTCTCCCCTGACGGCATTCTAACCTTTTGAGAAGAAATAATAAAGGTTTTGATCTTTGAATAGGACTCCGCAAAAAGATAATGGCCCAGAGAAAAGAATAGGACATGTCATCTCCAGAGTCTCATTGTTCAGTATTATTTGATGATGGCTTTTTTCGTTACCAGCAACATGTCTTATTAGAGCTAAGCAAAAATAATAAAAACAACTTAGGTTTTAAAAATATTTTACTCTCCTGGAATTAATAAAATGTAAAAAATGTAAAACAAATGGGACATCGCCGATGCAAAATGTGTAAAAAAATTGTTTATATCATCATTTAATTATAAGTAGAATTTCTATTTTATTTTCGAAAATTAACTAATTGTGTTATTACTTGCATCTGAACCTTAATGACCAAGTCATATTTTATAACATTATACATATGAATCTATAATTATTCTAAAAATATAAACACTTGAGTGTTAGTTTTATTACTTGTTAAGATTTTAATATACAGTTTAATAATTTTTACAATTGACAAAATATGGGGCGGCAGTCCATATTTTGTCCCAATTTAACGGCGAATAAAATACAGTTAATAAGATGCAGTTTTCGCAGAAATCCTTTTTTAACTTTTTTGTTATTTTTGTCATTTTGATCAAAATGGCCGATGTAGGATAATTTTCTCTACCCTCTATAATTTCGTATATTCTAAAAATTCTTGTAAAAAATGTAACATAAGCTAAGGTTATATTATTAAAAATAAAAAAATTATTAACGTTCAAAAAATTAACTACACGACAAATTAGGACTATTATACAGGATGTCTCTAAAAAGGTCTATACAAAATGCTACCGTAGTTTTTTTCTTTATCTTTGAAAAATCCACGAAGGCTGAAAGCCTAAATACTCACGTACCGTGGGTGTCTTAAGCAGGGTAAGAGGAAGTTTGTTAACACGGGACTTAAAAACTTGAAGATTTGGGGGAAAGAAAAGACCTCCGCTGGCAGTAGGTTCCACAGTCTAGAAACTCTAGGGATAAAAGAACGAACAAAATGGGAAGTTCGGGGCCTGTCCAATTGAACCGTATAGGGATGCATACGCGCGGCAGCACGAGTTTCTCTGTTGGAAGCTGCAAGAGGAGGGACTATACTGGATAATTTGTCGGAGCAGAAGCCGTAAAAGTATCTATAGAAGATCGATAGATCTCCCACAACTCGACGATAGGCAAGAGAAGGACGTCTTTGGGTAAGTAAAGGATCATTAATAAGACGAACAGCCCTTCTTTGAATGGCATCAAGAATGCTGAGGGTTGTAGGGGATGCCATTCCCCAGATATGAGAACAATATTCCAGAGGGGGTCGAATTTGGGACACATACAAAGTGTATAAATTGGAAGGAGAAAAATACTTTCTGGCTCGGAAAAGAAATCCAAGCTTCTTTGAAGTCGCGGTGGCTATAGATACAATGTGTTTATGCCCGTTAAGGTTATTCTCAAATGTGACGCCCACAAGGTTAAATGTGTCCCCGCTCTGCAAAACCTGGCCACTCATAAGCAAAGGATAAGTGTTTGATGATTTTTTTCGCGACAAGGGACATGATTGTGTTTTGAATGCTTTAAATTGAACGAGATTTTTGGCGCCCCAATCCAATATCAAATTGAGATCCTGTGCAAGAGATATCTGCATCGCCCTGCGTTTGCTTTCCAAGTCGGGTTGAGAGATTGGTTTGGGAACCTGAAAAGTGGAGTGAAGGGTACTATCGTCAGCATAACTATGGATGGGATTGGTTGTGGAAGAAAGAAGGTCGTTGATGTGAAGACGAAACAAAGTTGGTGCTAGAACTGAACCCTGAGGCACTCCAGCATTAATTTCGTGAAAGCTTGAAGAGTGGCCATCAACAATGACTGATATACGTCGATTAGAAAGATAACTGGAGAGCCAAGAGTAGAGTTTAGTTGGAAGACCGTAGAAGGGAAGTTTATTAAGAAGTGCGTCATGCCAGACTTGGTCGAAAGCTTTAGATATATCAAGAGCAACGATCTGGGACTCACCTAGAAACTCAAGAGACTTGTTCCAGTTGTGTGAAACGAAGGAAAGAAGATTCCTTAGGCTAAAATATACCGATCTAACGCAACTTATCCCAGTCGAAAAATTGATCGTTTGCGAGATACAGGGTGTCAGTTTGTATTTTAATAAAGTGTTTTTAAATATATGATTTACAATTAGACCTTTTTCATAAAATTTGGTTTAAGACAGTTTTTAAAAGTAATAACTCGAAAGCTACTCATATTTTGCTGGTAAATATATAGGGAGCCATCTGCAGTCTTTTCCTTTTGTTTAAAGTTTCTAATTTTTGTCCTCAGTATATTATAATTCTAGTCGATAATTTTATGTTACACATTTTGCACAAAAAGGTATACCTGATAAATATCGTACTAGCAACCGTTTCTGAGATATTTTAGATTAAACGTTGTATTTCTTTACGCTTTATTGGGCAACCCGGGTTCTTTAAGAGATCTGTACAAATTAGTACTATAATATCCTTACGCCAAAATACAACGATTTAATCCAGTTTGCCTTGGTTAAAAACGAGGTTGAAAATTTGATCGTTTTCCAGATACAAGGTGTCAAAATAAAAAAAATGGAAACATGAAAATTTTTTACTCTGTATCTTGCAAACCAGCAACTATTGACGAAGGTAAATTGCATTAGATCGTTGCATTTTGGCTCAAATAATTTGTGGTCGCATTTTGTACAGACCTTTGGACCCATACCATGTGGGCTAGATAAAGCCCAAAAGAATGCAATCAGAAATGTATTGTATGAAATATACCCTGCAACATCTCAAAAACAATTGCTCGTAGCAACATTTATCAAGTATACCTTTTTTGTGCAAAAATATGAAAAAAATACCTAATTACTCGCTACTCGACTAAATTACTACCCGTGTCTAAAGAAGGCATAGAAGAGGAAAAAGACTAAGAAGTTTAAAAATATAGAAAAATATAGCAGGTTTTTCATTTAAACAACAAAGTTGACCATGACCAAAATTAGTCATTTTGTATTTGTGCTAATAAAATGTCAAACCAAAATGACGGAAATATAATAAAAATCTTTAAGAAAATTTAAGGCTATAAAAAATTAATTTTAAAAACTTTATTAGGTATTGCTAAGTTAGTCGAGAATTAATATGGATCATTGGAAATTTTTGTAAATACCGGGTTTAAAAAAAATGGCGCTGTAACAACATTAATTTATTATGTGCTCTGTAGAAAACATTTTCTCGGAATACCGCCTACATATACAGAGCGAACCACTGCACTTTTTTTAACCGGAACAAACATTTAAAATCACTGGTTCGTAGTGTACGCTGTTGCTTGTAGTACTTTACATTTTGAAAATTTATCATTTTAGCCATTTGTACTTCTAACCAAACAACTGTGTATAAAATGGCCTGGTCCGTTAATTAAAACAAAATAAACTTATGTATTTAAAAAAAACGGAACTCCAATAGTGACAGCTCTGATGCTACTAAATAGCAGCATCACTTCTTTAAAAAGTAAAAATACTCGCACTTTTAAGCAAATGGTTAACTTTCTTCATACGTTTAAAGTAATTTTTTTATATCATGAGCATTTGCCTATACTTTTAAGCAAAAGCATTTTCTTCAAATATTGTAAATATAAGCATTTGCTTCTATTTATTTATATGGCCCATTGTTATCGAAATATCCAAAGTCCTAAAATCTCAACTACCTAGACTTATACTTTAAGTAAGTAACTTCGGTAACAGGCTTTTTAAAGCAATAAAATACATTTTTATTGTTAGAACTAGGATTGCTGACTTTTGAAACCAATAAAATATTTTCGTATTTAGACGTTTTTCTTAATTTATAGTGCCCAAAATATAGGATTCCTACAAGACTTTCTGGGATGCAAAAGAACTTTTAACAAGAGAAAATGCTTACTAATACCCCTGTAGGTTACATTTACATAACAGCTACACTAATACAGTTCCAATCATATCAACCAAATACTAAATCCAAGATGCTTTACCTGTATGGCTGGCATTAGTACGAGCTTATATCAACATGCAAAGAGAAAATAAATCAAGATAATTATAGGTTCCACTTTAGGCATGGTATCCAACGCAAACAATCTCCCAAAACGATGTTGCCAATAATAAGTTTTTAATTTAATTTGATAGACGGTGGTTTTTAATTTGTGTGTATGTTTAAACAAAATATTAATTGGTTTTTCTATAGAATAAATATATTTAATAAATATTTTAGGAAAATTAAACTCTTTATATATTGGAGACGAGCTTTACTGCTCTTGCAATAATATAATAAAAATTAAAAGATTACTTTAAAAGAAATAAATTAATAATAAATTCTTATATATAAAATAAATATTTTTATTTAGGTTTTATAAAAAAAGTAAAAATTTTAAGTAAAAACTTACTAGTCTGAGTAAGTTTTAACTTTTAAGTGGTAATAACCACTAAAATTTTTTTACAAAATAGGTTTAAGGACTTTCGGTTGATATTATTTTCCAATCATAAAATAAGTTTCTAACGAGTCTGCCAGACGTGAACTGATCCTTAGACGCGCCTTAAAAATGTATAAAATTTTCTTTTAAAAAATGACAGATGGACTTACCTAAAAAAATGACAATTTGTCACACTTTTAAGGCGCGTCTAAGGGATCTGTTAACTTCTGGCAGTCTCATTAGGAACTTATTTTTATAATTAGACTATCATAAAATAATTTAAACCGGAAGCACCTAATTGTATGTTGTAAAAAAATGTTTAGGGGTTTAAACCATTTCTGGTTTGGTTTTAACTCTTAATTTTTAACTTGTTTTTTAATAAACCTAAATAGAAATAATTAGTTTATATTAAAGAAATTAATGTATATTTTTTTAGGTAATCATTTAAATTTTAACATATCGCACCTTTCATATTATAGGGGCACAATTAATTAAAAATTTTGCGAAATTGAGTTTTTGTGATATATAGGCACAAAAACAATTACTTTGCATGATGCCCTTGACAGAAAGAGACAGAGCCACTCATGGGGTGCACAAACATAATTGTGTCTCTATCTTATTTCCGAGTAACGCGACCCGATATTTAATATCAATTTCCTAAAATTTTTAATTGTGCCCCTATAATATGAAAGGTGCGATATTATTGCAAGAGCAGAAGAGCTTCTTATAATTATATAAAAAGTTTAAGTTTAAACTTGTCATTGAACAATACTAGGTATTTATAATATTTCATAGATTACCTAAACGTTTTAGGTATTCTACAGACTGTCCACTGATGGGGTTAACAAGAGGACAAATGGACCAAAAATTTTATTTTTCAAAAAAATTCTTCATAAAAAATTTTTGCTTGTTAAAAAAATTGGATTAACGAAAAGAAAATGTTGATGTTGTATACAGGGTTTGCAAAAACTTAAAAACAAGATTTTTTCCAAGAGTAAATTACCTTTATTTTTATTTTAAAACCAAAATATCATTTAGAAAATTTATTAAGAATAGCATTTTAAATTACTTTATTAATTTTACAGGGGTATCAAAAAGATTTATAAATCTAATTTTGGAGATATCAAAAATTAATTATTTAATTTTTTTATAGTAAAATGACTTAGAAAAACTTTTATAATTTGCTTTTCAAACACCTTCTTTCTTTAAATTCCACACAACACAAGGCGTTTTCGACAAATTATGGAGTTTAATAAAATTTTGTATTATTGTGGTTATCGATTAAAAACATTATTCTAAATAAATTTTCCTTATGACATTTTGCCTAAAAATGAAAAATAAAGAGAAAAATCATGTTTTTAATTTTTGCGAACCCTGTATACAAAATCAACAATATCCCTTCGTAAGCCATATTTTTTTACAAGCAAAAATGTTTATAAAGAATGATTTTTTTGGAAAAATTAAATATTTGGCCCATTTGTTCTCTTGTTCCATCTGTGGACAGTCTGTACATACCGGGTGCCCACAAGGTCACTTTCCGGCTGTCATTTTTTTATTTCTTTATCGATACTGATGAAATTTGATAGGGTTGTTAGACTAAAGAAAAGTCATTTTTAGGTGTATATGATAGATTTTTACGACTTCCGGTTTTACCGGAGATGACTAGAACTTTATGATTTTTAAAAGAGACACCCTGTATACTTTTTATTTTTTGGATTCTCCAGATCATTTTTAGTCGGAATAAAATATTTTGAAACAAATTTTTGTTAAATTTATTTTTAAATTCAATTTTTATTTTATATCTAGAGTGCCATGATCATTCTAAAATCACTCTTCATACCTTACTTACTTTTAGAAAAATACGAAATCAGATTTTATCTTTTTAAACTTTTTCACTAGAGGGTTCTAAACTTCACTGTTTTACTTTTTTACCCTAGCCAAAAGCAAAATAGGACCATATCACTTTCATAATATTTCTAAATGCAGTATTTTAAACCGAATCCAAGAATGTAAAAGACCAAGTCACTTTACTTCATTTTTTGTAAAAAAACCTTTATTATGTAGGTAAATAAACTTTTTGATTCTAAATGGCGTACTTCACAAATTATCGTAGCTGCCATGAAAATAGAAATAATAGAATTTCTTGTAAAAACAATTGCTTGTGTTGTACCGGTTAAAAGTTTAAAAAATAAAAACATTATATTGTGATTTTTGTATCTCCTACGATGTTAAAATAATTTTAAGTTAAATTTAGTATTAGGATAATTTTTTATTGTTAGTGCCAAATTTAACGTAAAATTAATTTAACATCGTAGGAGATACATAAACACAAACTAATGTTTTTATTTTATAAACATTTAACAGAATACAAGCAATAATTGTTTTACAATATATTTTGTTAGTTTTTGTTTTCATGACAACTACGATAAATTGTGAAGTACGCCATTTAGTATCAAAAAGAAAATTTACCTACATAATAAATGTTGTTTTTTAAAGGAAAATGAAGTAAAGTGACTTAGTGTTTTACATTGTTGGATTCGCTTTAAAATACTGCATTTAAAAATATTATGAAAGTGATATGGTCCTATTACCAAAATAGGACTAGGGACTGAACTAGGTAAAAAAGTAAAAAGTGAAGTTTAGAACCCTCTAGTAAAAAATTTTAAAAAGATATAATCGATTTCGTATTTTTCTAAAAGTAAGTAAAGTATGAAGAGTGATTTTAGAATAATCATGGCACCTAGATGTTAAATTAAAATTTAATTTTAAAAATAAAATTTGTTCCAAAATTTGTTTTAAAAATATTGTATTCCGACTAAAAATGATCTAGGGAATCAAAGAAATATAAGGTGTCCCAGTTACATCCGGTAAAACCGGAAGTTGTAAAATACTATCGCATACACCTAACAGTGACTTTTCGTTAGTCTAACAACCCCACCAAATTTCATCACTATCGATAAAGAAATTAAAAAATGGCAGCCGAAAAGTGATCTCGTGGCCATCCGGTATATTACAATTAAATTGTATAGAATACCCAAATTATACAGATTTTCGGTTACACATACACAAATTAAAAACAAATAATTTATTTAAATTAACCGGCATGTCTTTCATTTCAATATTCTTACCGCATTTGGTATTGTATGGAACGTTTTGGTAAAGTAACATTTTATAGGTAAACCTAAACGTTTAAGCTATTCTATACATTTCTCAGAAATTGTATGGAATTAAAAATTATTTTTATTGTTTTAGTGCCTTATTTTTAAAATAAAACCAAAATGTTTTTTCTATGTTATTTATTTCTTGACAGACTGGTGAATGCCACACAAAAAAGATACGTTTTTGAATACCGCTACCGGGCCACATGACACCCGTCGTAGTACCATTCTACCATAATCCATTAATTTCTACTATAAAACGGTAAACTGATATCTTTTAAATTATTGTGCAAATAAAAGATTATTATTCTTCGCCGTATGCATTCAAAAAATTTTAGATCCTGACAGAAAATCGTTAAAAGTTAAAAAAATCTAAAATGCTGTCAATCAAATACACAGCACCACAAAAAAAGTTGATGGTCCGAAAGACTAGACTATGGTATCTTTATGTTTTTGGGGTCGCTGAATCCGAATCTGGGGTCGGTTTGACCCTATCAGGTCAGGGTCAAGGTTATTTTAAGGTAAATTACAGCCCAACAAGTAAAAAAAGTTGATGGTCCGAAAGATCAGACCTTTGTATCTTTTGTTTTTAGGGTCGCTGAATCCGAATATGCGATCAGATTGACCCCATTAGGTGAGGGTTAAGGTTTTTCAAGGTCAGATCATCATAATTCTTTGAAAAGGGACCACAATCGTGGTATGTTTATGTTTTTGGAATCGCTGAATCCAAATTTGGGGTCACTTTGAACCTATCAGATCCTGGTCAGGGTCAGTTTAAGGTCAAATCAATAAATTTTATTGAAAATAGACCATAATCATGGCCTATTTATGTTTTCGAATCGCTGAATTCGAATCCGGTGTCAATGTGGTTGACATTAAGGTCATATCAAGGTCAAATCAACAGAAGTTATTGTAAATGCACCAAAATCATGATATCTTGGGGTTTTTGAGTCGCTAAATCCGAATCCGTAGTCAAATTACCCAACCCGAATTCGGATTAAGCGACCCCAAAAACATAAAGGTACTACGTTTGTGGTCTGTTTTCAATTAATTTTGATAATTTAACCTTGAAATGACCTTGACCATGACCTGATGGGGTCACACTGACTCCGGATTCGGATTTAGCGACCCCAAAAACATAAAGATACCACGTTTGTGGTCTATTCTCAATACATTTTGATAATTTGACCTTGAAATGACCCTGACCCTGACCTGATGAGGTCAAACCCACACCAGATTCGGATTCAGCGACCCCAAAAACATAAAGATACCATAGTCTAGTCCTTCGGACCACCAACTTTTTTTTGTGGGGTTGTGATATTTATAAATTATGGAATTTGGAGGTTTTTTTTTACACAATATGAATTATAAAATAATGAACCATATTACATAGAAACTTAGTTTTTTTAATATTATGTGTAATTGCAGTTTTTGATGTCTAACTAGTTTTTTTCAATTTTTCGACAAGTACTACACAAAAAAGTTATGCGCATGGTATATTTAAAAGGTAATATACTTTTAAAACAAGGTATTACTCAACTTATCTTTATTTAAGATTTTAGGAGATGTTAAAACCACCTCTACAGAGTTGATACAATTTCACTGAAAACAAGAAACTAACTTATTAGGGGTCGTTCATTTTTAAAATGACACCGTGTATACTAAAAATGGGCCAAAAAAGTCTTTTATTATTATTTTCTTTTAATATATTAAAAATATTGTTTAGTGTTACAAAAGAAAATATCGTGAAAATTTGAGCTCCTTAATATTAATATTTAGAGGTTCCTTTTCTACAATTTAGATTTTTTATTTGTACTTTAATTCTTGCGTCAAAGTTCCCTAACAGTAAATTATGCGTTCATATTATAATCCTTGGAGAATTAAATTAAAAATAACTTACTCTTTTCTTCATTTTTGAACCAGGTTTTTTCACTCATGGGAACAAATTTTTATGTTACATCATCGAAAATCATAGTTTGATTTATTCTATCGGTTAAAATATCTAAATTTTATATTATATCCAAACCTACTCTGGTTTAATAGCTATTTGTTATACGAAAACGTAGATTTACTGTCTTAGAGTAAGTAAATCTACAGTTCATCTGGCGAAAATTTTTAGTAGGACGTTTTTTGTAAGCAATTTAATTCTTTTAAGATTATATGTACACGTAATTTTTTTAACTCGATAGTTAGGTAGCTTTGATGCAAAAATGAAAGTACAAATACCAAATCTAAATTAAAGGAGAGGGACATCTAAATATTAATATCTCACGATATGCCCAGAGCTCAAAGTTTCACGATATTTTTTTTTGTTACCTCAAACAATATTTTTGATATATTAAAAAAAAAACAAAAGTCATTTTTTTGGCCCAGTCTACCGTGTACACGTCATGCCTTTTCAAAACGCAAAATTTTTGACATGGCAAACATCATCAGAACTTGTTTATTGGTTCAGTTTCTACAAAAGCAAAAATTGAGCGTATTGTTTTGTAACAAAAAATAGTTTACGATTCTTCTTTTCATTATTAGTTATTATTTGCGCTTATTTGCGTTTTTTATTTAAATTTATTTATTATCTCAATAGGTTAAAAAACATTATTTAGGATAATAAGCAAAATACACTTAAAGGCATTAACTTTATTACATTAGTTTCATTTTATAATAACATAAAAAAGTTTGCGAGACAGGAAAAACTCGACAAATCTTAATAAATCTGACAACGCTGATTTATAAAATAAACTTGGATTTATGCTGACGTAAGACAAATAGGAAAAAAGATGGAAATGTCAGTTTCAGGACGAAGGATTGGAAGATTTATTTAAAATTTATGGTAAATAAATAAATCTTAATAAAGAAGTTGTTTGTTTCAACCGGTCGTTTCTGTTCAGACATCAATGTATTTTGACGTTTTTATTGTATGCTATATGGCCAATCTGTTTTTTTTTTATAAAAAATGTATGGTAAAATGATGTGTGTAATAATGTCATATAATATTAAATAAAATACTGGGTGTTTACGATCTTACAAATTAAAGGGTAAATTAAGGTCGTCAGTAAAAAAGTTACAATTAGAAAATACTTATTATTAACAATTATAAAATACTACTTCCGTTAATATTGAAATCCGGAAAATTTATTAAAAATAAATGAAATTTAAATCCCTAAAGATATAAAGATAAAGATAAATAAGATATTGCTGCACTTGTCCTTCATTTCAACAAAATATTACTTGTATCACTTTTCTACTGGGCCCGCTTATTGGCCTTTAAAAAATTTACGAATTTAAATAAAAATACATGACGGCACTTAATAAATAAATAAATAAGTAAACATGTTTAAAAATTATATAAAATTAACGTAACTATTTTAAAACATTGTCTGTTCAAAAATTACCTATTAAAAAATTAACAATCTAAAGAATTGTCTTTTCGAATAAATGTCGTTCAAAGAACTGTTGTTCGAACAATTTATTATTTAAAAACTGAAACTGACTGGATATTTTAAACATTTGTTTGGACTTTGTTAGATGTATTATTAAAAAAACAAGTTTAAAACAAGTTTAAAACAAGTCAAATGCTTTTCTAAACAACAAAGATTTTTTTTGTTTTAAATACTCTATTTTATGTTGGGAATAATACATTACCATAGACGCTACTAAGTCTACGTAATACTATTGAAAACTACGCCAATAATGCAATAAATGGATATTTACAACTTATTTCTTGATCTCCAGTACACGCTTTTAAATATGTAAAAAATATACATGTAAATACTTAAATTCTATTTATAACCAGTTTCTATTTATATTTTTCACATTGATTTAATAATAAAATTTTTAATGTCTTTTTTTTCTTTCTTTCTTTCTTTTTTCTCATTACCGGCAGTCAGCTCCACAAGGGTTTAAAGTTACATTAAAGAATAATTATTTATTTTGCGACATTTTGGGGATACAAGACACCTGAAATAGGGTCAGAATAAGTCAAATCCATCTTGATTAGGCCTTTGAATGGCACATGGCTTTAAATTTAACATTGCCTTGACACAAATATAAAATAACACGGATATTTTGTAAAGTAATTTAAGTTTTAGTTAATGATATCGTCGATTTAAAGGGTACAACTTACTAATTGACATTTTAGGGTTTAGGGAATAACAACAATTTTATACACAATTTGTGACCGAAAAGAAAAGATAAACCATTTTTTACGTAAAATATTTTAATAAAGATTTATGGATTTCATAAATGTGACTAATAAATTATTTCTACAAGAAATTTTTTTACCATAAATAACTTCAAAATATTTAAACATTTTTTTAACAAAATGTACTTAGTGACCAACGATATTAGCTAAAACTTAGTACACTGATTAACACTGGATGTTGTTACCCTTCTCCCCAACTTTTGTTTTTGGTTTTTAAGAGTAACTCAACACGTATTTTTTTATTATTACTACATCAAAATCACTTTTGGTTTAACCGGAAGTATAATAAACTAAAAAAAAAAAAAAAAAATTAAGGTTAAATTTTTATGGTCACTGATTTTTTTTGGTAATTTTTGGCCCTCTTTTGCCAAGGAACAGTGTGTATAATAGATTACAAAAAAATATATATAGGTAATATAATAGTGTAGTCTTCTCTGAAAGTTCTTAACAAATTTTATACGAAAAGTTAGTTCCTTATAAAAACTCTGCTTGATGAAAAATACATTTCCATAAAAAAAGATTTTGAAACTTAGATGTACAAAGGTGCCTAAAAACGACTAGTTTCTGCTCTAATAAGGGTTATTTCCTGGTCCATGGTACCAAATCCTTTAAAGGGCGATTTCTTATTCATTAAAAAAGCTCCAATAAACATAGCGCCTGGAGCTGTTTCTGTTTGTGAGAAAGACATTAAATATTTTTAAAGGTCTGTTTGTTCATAAATATGTTAAATACGAAGCCAGACAATAAAAAATGGACCACGCCAGTATTTTTAGTTAAAGCTAAAGGAAAAAACATAAAAAACTGCATGAAAAGCCAGAAGCGTATATTTTTTCTCCTCAATAATATTGGCTGTTGTGCCCACTGTACGTCATCACTGGCTTTTTATGTAGTTTTTATATTTTTTTTTTTCCTTTAAAGCAACTAAAAATGCAACTTTTAAGTGTAGTCCATTTTTTTGTATCTGGCTCTCGTTTTTAAGATATTTAAAAACAAACAGACCTTTTTAAAAAAAATATTTAACGCCCCGTATCTCAGAAACGAAGCAACCCGAACATATTTTCTTATTGACACTTTCTTTATAAAATGACAAAAGAAATCACCTTTTTTAAAGTTTAAGTACCGTAGTTAGGAAATAACCCCTTATTTTAATTTGGAAACAAGTCATTTTTAAGCCACCCTGTACATCTAACATTCAAATATTTTTGTGGAAATGTATTTTCTCATCAAGCAGGATCTTTATAAAGAGAAACTTTTTTCGTAAAATTAATAATAAAAAAGTTTCCCATTTGTTAAGAACTTCCGCAGCCACGCTGTATAAAGAAAACAGTGGAGACTCGTATTTTAAATAAAAAAATTATGGAACTTTCGATTAAACCACAATAATTTTGAGGTTGTAACAATAAATAAATATGCAATTTATGGTTTTATTATACCGTTAAATTTTTATTAGTCCTTCTTAGAAACCAAAAATAAAGGGAACGGGTAACAACATCCTGTGTCACCCGGTATAGAGTAAGAGCGTATTCACACACACCGGCAAAACCGGTGACGGTAACGAAGCCGATTTCAAATGCACTTTAATTTAACTAGTATTTTTACACATATCCCGGCCCGGCTTATTTACCAATAAGGTGGTCGGCTCCGATTTACGCAGCCGGTTTGTCGATTGCACTGTTTGTTCTGGTTAGTCTCTAAGCTTTTCAAAAGTGTCTAAAAGCTACCTTCTGTATATCTTACTGTCAACATGTACCCAGTGTATAATTTTTTTGCCTTTTCGATGTTTTTTTTTTTGGGTACAATAGCGCAAAAATGTAACGTTTCATCACTGCTAAATACATAATAAATTTATATCGGTACTGACAGGCCGGTATGTGTAAAAAGCAATGTTATACGGTACCAAAACCATCACCGGCACCGGCGCCGACATTGCCGGTGTGTGTAAAAACGCCCTAGTGCAGTGAAAAATTGTCATGTTCTATATTTCATTTTTTATTAACTTTCAATATCGTTCAGGCTTTAATTTTACCTCTTTTAATGCTGTACCTTCTGACGTCAACTTTCTTTTGTTGTAAAGTAATGCCTAGTGATACTCACAACTGTCTTGACATGGTGAGAATGGCTGGTAAATAATTAAAAAAACACGTTTTATTTTTTCCATTTGGTATTGACTTTTAATTTGCAACTTTTTTTATTTACTAAGGATTTTTTTAAATTAGGCTGCTATCAGTAAGTCGTAAGTAAATCAAATTAAATATGTAGTCTCTTTTATTTTCGTCAAACAATTTTTCAGGAAAATCGAATTTCAATAAAAAGTATCATCAGTTGTCCATAATTAATAATTATAAAAAAACACTCATATTGTCATTTTTAACATTCTGTTTTTTAGGGGGAAAGGGCGAAATACAAAATTTACGATGACTCTTAAAGAGGTTGCATTTTAGGATGTTCTTTAAATATATACGGAATTTTTAAATACCTTGTATAGCCTACTATTTTAAACAGATAAAACATGTTTAAGTCACATAAAGTTAAGATACCTTTTTTCCTAGTCCCCCATTTCTATTTTTAGTTATACGACAAAAAACAGGCGCGTCCGAGAATAATAGCGAGTTTGTGACACTTCGATCAGTCAGTTAATCAGGATTCATACCGTTTTCCTTCGCATGTCTAAAGTTAATTGATCGGAAGAACCATTAGTTTAAGGTGTGACCACTGATAAAATACAAGACGTATCTTGGCTTTATTTGTAACACGTTTGAGGGTCAAAAGAAAAGTAACAATTTACAAAAAAGTATTTTACGTAAAATTAGGCACAACAAATAGGACACAATAGCAGGGTCATCACGACACTCGATTCGATTAAATCGAGCTAGTCGATGTCTATCTCCATAAATTCAGCCACGACATTCGATCGAGTTTACATTCGGCAACTTTCGTTTTTCAGTTTTATGCAAAACCTTGTCATCATTACTGTTAAAAGTGCTTTGTACTTAAGTATAATTTTGAGCACTTTATAATGATGTTAAGTAAATTTGTATTAGAATTGTAAAGTAACTTATAACATGAGTAATATTTTAAGGTGGTTAAGAACATGAGTTATTATTAGTATTATTATAAGGTTAATAAAGTAAAGAATGATGATTTTTTTACAAGTTTAACATTTTTTGGGATGTGCACTGAAAAATTGCATTAGCTAAACAATAATTTATACAAGCTTTATTGCCTTTAACAATATTTATTTTTTCAAAGGGTGTTTTTATGAGAATGTGGGGCATTTATAAATAATTTTCGTCTTTTAACACAAAAAGCATGATTTTACTAATGGTCCTAATATTTGCTGTTGTGCAATTAAGAAAGCAGAAGAAAATTTGTACGATTTAAATTTTGATTAGAAGGTTTATGTTTTGTTTGAGTTATATTAAGATTTATAGATTACAATGCGCCCATTGTTTCAAAACGGAATCTAAAATATTTTTATAGGTAGGCATATCATAAGATGCATGAGGCTGTTCAAATGTCTTTTGTGTAACAAGGTCTAAGCGGTCTAACTGCATGTTAGCCAGAATTAAATTTCATTCCAAGGGTTAAAAACCCATATTTTGCAAAGAAGCTATCTTCAAAAGTATCGATTAAATTTCGTAATTAATGCACATTATCATTAAGTAAACACGAGAAACCAACCTGCTTTCCAGCATGAAATTGCCCGGAGACGTTGGTTGTCGTACCTCTTTAATAAAGCATTATAAACAATATTATAATTAGCTTCTATCAATTTATTATTTAATTAAATTTAAAGAAATATCAGTCAACACGAAAAGTCAATAATTAAACTTTTGTATGTCAAATATACTAAGCAATACTATTTTGTTCTAATGGTAGGGGAGCCCAAGAGCGGATTTCGGAATTAACTACAGTGCGGCAGATTTGCCAAATGCCAACTTTAAGGAAATTACTGATGCCGAAATTAAAATTTTTAATATAACAATGTCAGCAGTGAAAAAAATTCTATATACAGGGTGGCGCACCACAAACGCCTCGGCATCTAATACAAAAACGGTAATATTTGTTAAAAATATTTTTTACAAGCATATGTGGGTATATTAGAAGCATAATTTAAAATTATCAAAAATTAATAATTAATGTGCTAAAAAAAACCATATCAAACTTATGTTTTGTTTTCACCCTGTATATTAGTTCATTTTTGGATTGTAAAATAACAATAAGGTAAGTTTGATTGGCGATCCCTATACCAAAAATGAAAGGTTTTTCAAATATTAAGGATTTTTAAGAAATCATGACAAAAACAAAATTTTAATATATCCTATCTTACTTACGCTTGACTTTGTATGTTATGTTATGTTGCTAGAATATAAACTGTGCCATAGTTTTTATTTAATTTTTCTGCTAGAAATTATACAGGGTGTCCAGAAACTAGTAATTATTATTAGCTACTTTAGACTGCAAATCACTGGCTTATTTTAAAAGGAATGCCCTGTATATTGTTTTATTTTTTGATTACATTACATTAAATAATGGAATTATTGACCTTTAAAAACTATACTTGCAGCTTTGTTGTCTTTCAATATACCTACATATGCCTGTGAATTTTTTTTTTTAAATACTGTTTTTGTGCTGGACACCGAGGCGTTTGTGTGAAATTAGTCATTTTCCACACTTCTTCCCACTTCTTGTTACTAAAAAAATGTTTCGTTTTATTAACTTGTAGTTCTTTAAAAAAATACAGACCATAAACTCAAACGTTTAAATTGCACAAGCACAATCAGATTTAGTACGCAAGAGAATTGCATTCGGCAGAGCGATTAAAATAAATGAAACAAACAAAACAGTAAGGTCCCGTTAATAGGGACTCTGTGAATCGGCAGTGTATTTCACAAAGCTTGGTAATTTCTCTGTCCCTTTTTGTCCATTACAGAGAGACGGATCTACTAGGATTCCAAATTAAATTAAGAATAATTATTTATTTCAGCGGATTTGCAAAGATAAGGCACACGGTATAGGGTAGGATTAAATCAGATCTGTCTTGATCAAGGGAAATCAGTACAATTATCTAGACTTTAAGGTATTACCCTTATCCTTAATAAAAGTATATTAAGAAATAAAATTTTATTATTGCTGGTGTAAGTTATAATTACCCTGACGCCGTGCTTTGTAACTCGTGAAAGAACTTTCTACTCTATTTTCTCTTTTAATTTAGAACTTAGTCTTTCGGCTAGTACCGCACGTACGAATCGGCAATACGAACATTTTGGAAATAGAAAGACGATCTGATTTCGCTCTTCATACTCGCGAGTCTCCATTTTTCTACAGTGTGGCGCACATAACAAACGGTATAAAGTAAATGTTTTACAACTTTTTTATAATTTTATTTTCATAGCACAAGGACCCAAATCATCGAATTTTATTTTTTAAACGGAATGTTAGTTATTCTGACGCTGCGAATTTATCGCCTACATTTTAATGTACGGGTTGCGCCAACAATCAACCGCTTGGTTGCTAATTTTCGAGCAACAATGTTCAGTAAGGAACCTTCCTGGTGCCAGAAGACCACCTATTGCGGGAACCGGCAAAAATATTGACCGTGTGCGTGGAAGTCCTGATACTTTAACGAGGAGATGTTCGGCACAATTTGGGTTATCAAGGAGGTCTGTTCAAAGAATTTGGTCATATGTGCACATTGTTTCCCTATAAAATCCAGCTGGCGCTAGAAATAACGGCGACAGAGTCAAGTTGTGCCGTACGTCTCCTCGTTGATGTTTTAGGACTCTCTTCCACTACTTCCACACTCTTACGGTACACTTTCAATAATTTCGCAGTGAGCTATATTCGGTCTTCCGGCACCAGGAATACTTACTGAACTGGTTGCTGAAAGCAAGCGTTGATTGTTGGCGCCTTCAACTGTACATTAAAGTCAGCGATACATCCGATGGTCAGAGCGCTGACTTCCCTTTGAAAAATGGAATTTAATGATTTTGGTTCTTTGTGTTATGCTGTTTTGATTAATGTTAAACTTCCCAAGCATTCTTTACAAATTGCATATTAGCATAAAATGTTGTTGAGTTCATAATAATAATAATAAAAAAAGTTTACGTCTCTTTTAAATAGAAAATATTCACTGACTTTGGAGCGAGTAATTAATATTAATATTAAGAGCTGAAACATTTAGGAAATGGTTTTAAAGATATTTTTAACAAAATTTTATAATGGAACCAAAAAAAAGTCGCAAAAAATTATCCAGGTGGAATCCTGTATAGAACATCGTTTTTAATTTATTTTTTTCTCATTTAATTCAATAAACGAGGTCT
Organism: Listronotus bonariensis; assembly: GCA_014170235.1. Lineage (NCBI taxonomy): Eukaryota > Metazoa > Arthropoda > Insecta > Coleoptera > Curculionidae > Listronotus > Listronotus bonariensis. Next base: position 19,978 of record JACEGR010003033.1, on the reverse strand, counting down.
GTTGTAATTATTTGTATTTATGTAGAACTATTCAATTCTCTTGTCATCTTGCTTTTAATTCTTGAATTAAAATTACCTAGGGGTATAATTTCTCTTTTAGCTTCCACTTTTGCGACATCAAAGGGAAGTTGTTCAGAAAAATTCTTACCGATAAATACGTCCCAATTAATTAGCATAGTTTACATAATAAGTCTTTAATTTAACAATAATAAACAAAATAACAAGCAAAATTATATTACAAAAATAATTGCCCTACAGTATTTAACTGTTTAAAAGTTGTGTTGGCCGAAAAAAAAAATCGACAAATGAAAGTATGAAGCAATTTTAAATTATATTTTTAGTTAAGGCTAACAAAAAGTATAAGAATACATAATTACATACATGTTTTTGTGTTTTTTTTTAAAGAATAATAAAAATTTAAGCAAAAACTTAAGATATACACATTAACGCCGTGCCGGCTCAATGCTGTCTATTGAGTATTACTATGTAGAACAGTAGCGGATCGAGACTAGTCAGAGAACGCCTGCGATGAAATTGTCTACCATAGAATGACGCGTTGTTTGCTCTCAATCTCGCGTTAGACCGTTTCTTTTCAATGCATTGCTAAAAACTGTACATGGTAATTTTGAACTAGCACGACATGTATAAGATTTCGTATAAATATGTACAAATTCTAACCGCCCTAAAAGTAAATGTGGAGTAGAGCACACGATGTTATGTGCTTTATTCGGTAATTATACTGGGGTTTTTAGAAGCGCTGATCTCTGACAAATTTTTTTTTCGGTGGCGTTTCATTATTGAGATATCAATTATTAAGCTTGAATAGAAAACTAACCTAAATTCACCATCTGCGCATTTTTTTTCACGCAATGCTTTAGTCTTTCACTAAATGGGCACCTAATATTTGATTTTCACCTTTTAAAAAATAATTATAGTTAAAAATAAAAAGTAAAGACACGCTTTTAAAGCAGAGTTGACCTTAAAAGTTTAAAATAATTTTGAAAATAATGTTAAAACAATAATGAACAAAAAATACTAGTATTATTGTCAAAAAGCGTAGGCGCTCTCTGCCATATCTTTCGTATAATGAGCGCCCGACGCATTTTTACAATAATTTAAGTATTTTTCGTTAATTATTATTTTAAAAATTATTTTAAACTTTTAAGTTCCACCTGCTTTAAAAGCGTGATTTTTAGTTTTTTTAACTATAATTATTTTGTGCTTTTTATTTTAATTTGCTGGGGAAAGCTTTTAGTGTGTTTAAACTACATTTATTTTATTTTGAAATGTTAAGTAGTGTATTCAATTTATTTATATAAAATACCTACTGTATAGTTTGTTTAAATAAAAATAGTACATTTTACAACTTAATTTGTTAAAAAATGTTTACTAATATTATGCTCAGACTTTATTCTTTAAAAAGTACTCTGAGTCAGTTCCGTACGCAATACTAGTTAGTAGACTACACTAGAAAGCACAGAGACGTGTAATTTGATTGCTTTTAAATGGTCATGCAAAATTGTCACATTAGGGGCCATGGTTAGTTCTTTTATCAATTCCTTTATAATGCAAATTAACCAAAACTAACCATGACCCTCCCAGTGTGACAGTTTTGATTAGTAATTTTTTATATTTCAATATTAACTGAACTAAAGGGAAAAAACAGTTTTTGAAATAAATGGCGTTACTAGATAAGCCATGATTTTTTTGGCAAAAAAAGTGATTTTGACTAAGCTCTAAAAATCACAATTATTTCCCTATTTAACCATTTTTGTAGTTTCAGCGGTTTCTGAGATCTCTATGCTAAACATAAAAAACTTACCCTGTATATTGCTTTGCCTATATGTTACACTATATTACGTTAATTGTGTTTACAAAATTAAAAAATGGTACATAAAATAAAGGAACTAAAATAAATTATAAACATTAAGCCATGCTATAAAGGTTTATTTACTTATTTTAGGCATTTACATATCTAGGAAAATTCACTAAAGAGAAAAATGAGTTTTTATACTAAAGTCATAAAAATGCACCTGCAGAAGGTAATTCACCCAACAAATTATATTTACATTTTTAAAATGTCAATTTTCTTATTTTTAGTTTATTCGCTTATAAAAATATCCCATTTCATCCACATATCTTCCCATTTTGCACTTGCAAATATTTTTATTTAAATGCAAATATCCAAAGAAAAATGAAAGCTGCGGTAATATTTTTAGTGGAAATATATGTTTAGTGTCCAATATGTGTTGAAATATGGGATATTGGATAATATTTTGTTTGAACGAAGATCTAAGTTTAGGTATCAGGTAAGACTTTTATCTTTACGACAGGCTATAAATCCCTATTTATTTGTGTAACTTATTTATAAGTAGATGCAATAAAAGGAAATGATAATTACACGAGATCTACAGTTAGGTAAAAATAAGAGATATTTTTAAATTTATTTATAGTAATGCTGCCAACAGTTATTCGATGTCTCTCATCTCTCACTAAGAGTATAAAGTCTGCCTAATTAAAGGTTAAATATAAAAACAATACCCAACAAAAAATTAATACAAAAATACAGGATTATTCAATGTAAAAATATTATTTGTTTTTACTAGTTTACAAAGAAGAAGTGTTTTTTGAAAAATTCTTGTTTAATCGTGCTATTTATATTTAAGTAAATAAATTATACCTTATACTGACACAACACGGTATATGAAAGACAAATGAAACTAACTATTCAGTTTAAAGTTAAGAATTTGTGCATTTTAATAAGAGATCCCACAAGCAATTTAAAACAAAAATAAAAATTTAATTTATAGGTGTGAAAACCAATTGGACGACCATAACCGGGGTATACACGTCATGCAAAAACTGTCACATCTGTCAAAAAAGCCAAAACTTGCGCGCAAATTTGACCATGTGTATTAAAAAACTGCCACATCTGGCTTGGCATGCGACGCGATGACCGAGTTTGATTTTTCGTGACGCGCGTCGTGCAAACTTGTGCATGTGTAGGACACGTCAGTTAACGTTTCAGTTTAGGGACGTCGTTTACGGGGTTATATTGTTGGTTTTAAGCTAACAAAATTGCTCTTTGGCACCAGGAAGATATATGGCGTGATTTTATAGATTAGACCAAGATTATCCATGCTATTGGAAAGTTAAAAGTAATGAATACATTGCCAAAAACTAAAAAATCTTTCGCTGAATCACGCTTATGTTTAAGTTGATTACGCCACCAGCTGCCAAAACTGACGCAGAACTGACAGGTACATCTGAATCGTGTGTATGAAAGGCTTCATTTGACATTTGCTTTCATGCAAGTGCGTTTCAGGTTTGCAAAAATTTGGCATAGTCTATAACTCAATATGCAGATATCGATTTTTTATTTTTTTTTATCTTATACGAGATACATAAAAAAATAAAAATTTTGCCCAAGAGTAAAGTACCTTTATTTTTGACAAAATTAAAAAGTATTATTTAAAAAAGTTGTTCAGAATTAAGAAACTAGTACAAATATGCAATAACAGCAATTTAGCATAAAAATTAATTCCGTATAAATTACTATTACTTTTCTGGCTGGATACAATTTAACTTAATTTAGGAGGCAATAGCGTAAAAGTTTATTTTACAATGAATGTCAGAGTAAGTTAGTATTTAAAAAATTGCAATAAAAATGGCAAATTTGCTAAGAGGTGAAGAAAAAATTAAAATTGTGTTGATAGCAGGGAGAAAATTACGAATCACATAAAACAATTATAACATTAACAAACGTTATCATATTTTTTACAAATAAAAGGGTTTATTAAGTATTGAAATTATAATGTTTAACGTAAAACGTAAACAATCACAAATCCGAATTCTCATGTTAAATTGCTGCAATTGCATATTTGTTCATGTTTTTTTAATTCTGAACAACTTTTTTATATTTGTTTTTGACTTTCTTAAAATATTCAAGTACTTAACTCTCGAGGAAAGTTCATATTTTTGACATATCTCGTATAAGACTTAAAACAATTAAAATTTCATAATTTAAAATATCGAACTTTTTATAAAGAATAACTGTTTTTCCAAAATAAATATTAAAAAACTTTTTCATACGGTTTCAACTTTATCCAGCCACACTGTATATTCCCTTAAAAAACACTCCTCCAATATTTCATAGAATATTTCGTTATAAATGCAACTATCTAAAAATACTTGTAGTAAATATACGTACAAACTCTTTTTGTGCGTAAGAATCCTGTTCAATTTTTAGGCAGAATAATGCATAATGCTGCAAATAGTAACAATTAACATTCTTTTTGGATCGCCAGGAAAAAAAAATTCCTATTTATATTATAAAAACAACACCTAGGTTGCCATCTGTTGGCAACATTTCAAACTTTGCTATTAAATGAAGAAGAAATTTTTAGTGGGTTGCAATATATTGGCAACGGTCCAAACATTGCCTGGATTGCCATCTGTTGGCAAAATTTCAAACTTTGCTACTTAATGAAGAAGAAATTTTTAGTGAGTTGCAATCTGTTGGAAAAATTTTAAAATTTGCCACTCTTGTTCATTAAAAAAATTTTCGCCATTTTGTCAAGAGTAGCAGAAACTAAAAAATGAAAAATAATTAATAGTTTAAAAAAACTAAAAAAACACGCTTTTATATGCAACCGAACTAAAAATTAGAAAATAATTTTTCATTAAAAAAAATATTGTCATTTCATAGTAAAAGCGTGGGGTGATAAATATATTAAATGTTATAATTATTATATTTGCAAATATCTATGATGGAAAAGTTATGAAAAAAATAGTAAAATGCACCCCACGCTTTTACTATGAAATGACAATATTTTTTAATGAAAAAAATTATTTTCCTGGTACTGATTCAGTTTTGCATGTAAAGCGTGTTTTTAGTTTTTTTAAACTATTAGTATTTATTTAACTCAACGTGTATCATAAAATATACCAGAATATGAGGGCTACCAGGGCAATGGGGAAGCCGATAAACTGGCAAAGGACGGTGCTGGCAGGGCAAGTAAGGTCATCTATTAGATGATAGATCATAAAGAAATCCCAAGACTGATGAATAGGAATACTAGGACAGCGTCAAGCGAAAAAATTCATAAAGGCATACTCGCCGGAATTTAAAAAGACCTTCTGAATTACAACCGGACAGCAGTTAGAATTATAGTGGGTCAACTAACAGGTCATTGCAAACTAAATAAGCACCTAAAAACAATAGACCTGGCAAAAGAAAACCTATGTAGGTTTTGCCAGGAAAAGAAGAAACCGCAAAACACATATATTGCTACTGTGAAGCCCTTTGTCGTCTGCGTTTTGAAAGGCTGGGTGAAGAAAAACCTAGAGCGGCAACATTTACCAAGGAGCCAGTTTTAAGCTTGTGGAGCCTGATTAAAAAGACCGGCTTGAATAGCGTGCTCGTACCTATGGATGAAGGATACCCAATAAACCTGAGCAGGTTGCAGTGATAGAGGATTACAATCCATCTTCAAGCTAATCTAATCTAATATAATCATAAAATATTATCTGGAAAAACATTATCCACCAAAAATTACAGTTTTCCTATTTCCATATGAATTACAATTTGCGTGTGTTAAAATAAACGGAAAAACTAATTAAAGTTAATAAAATACTCATATTTGTATAAAAAATTATATATTACATAAATAAGCACTTTTAAAACATAAATTTTAAGTCAGTATGCAAAAACCAAAACTTTTTGACCAAATTCCATTGCGTATTAATGTTAGTTAATAAAAAACAGTTTAGGCTGTTTAGAATGATTTTGACTGATCATTTCATTTAAAAAAATATTTATTAAGCAATTAAATCATGTTTACGGCATGTGCATGTTCAAAAATTTGTTTAAACAAAATAAAAAAATTAGTCAAAATAATTTTTTAAACAACTGCCTCTTGTCCTCTCTTAATTAATTTATTATTTATTGAAAAGCTTAACTAACACTATATACAACAGTAATTACATGTAAAGTAACTAAAACGGAAACTTAAGCAACCAAATTATAATAAATATTACCTATCAAAAATGCTACAACGCAGCCTTCAAGTTAATAAATCAAAAAAAATGTGTTTGACTCCTGCCACGAGTCTCATTTGCAACAGTCATCATCATGTCGTTTCCTTCTTCGCAAAAGGGATTTAAACTCGTATAAGTATTGTTTTTTAAAACCTATAAATACCGCAAAAATCTTTTTAAAACCTTTTGATATAATCAATATCAATGACATCCATATTTGTGAGGCATACCCCAAATGAGGTCGCACTAATGCATTGTATAATTGACATATGGTAAAATTTTTAAAATTTTTGGTGTTTCTAATCAAGAATCCCAGGGCTTTTATCGCTTTCTTGGTTATTTGTAAGAAATCGCTGTTAAACTTAGGTTAGACTGAAAGAGAAGTCCCAAGTCCCTAATTTTATTTTTGCGTTTTTAGTGGTATATCATGAATAATGTAGTTATTTAGTATCGGTTTAGTTTTTCTTGTAAAAGTTACTACAGAGCATTTATTGATAGACTTGATACAGCAATACTTATTAATAATTAATTTTATCATTAGTAAAAGTTATTATTACACAATAGTATTGTATAAAAATTTGTATTCTAACATTTTTATAAGTAATAAGTATATAACGTTTTGTAACAGACTGTATAAAAATGCGTTTAGTTTATATAATAATTATTGTAGAAAGTAGCGTTATTTAATTTAGTTACTTATTTTATTTTTGTAGCTAAAATTGCTGCTGTGCTACTGAAATTAACGTAGCATCGAGTTACCATTTTCGCCATTTTATGGAAATTTAATGCTAAGTAAACTTCAACGACTAATATCTCAGAAAGCATTAATCTTGGCGAGTTGGTGCTAAAAACCTTTTGGTGAAAAATTAAATTATCTATAAATTATCCCCTAGATTTGTTTTGTAGCTCTTGTCATTTATGAGATAAATGCGAAAAAACTCGAATTTTACGAAAAACTAAGATTTAGTGGCCCGTACTACCTCACTGGTATAAGTACGACTTCGTCGCAATGGGCTCTTTCGTAGCGCATTGAATTCTGAAAAATCTCGTCTCTGACCAGGATGTCACCATCATAAAATGCCGCTGAGCTATAGAAATTAAACAAATCATAGGGTGGAAATACCATAAATTAAACGCAGTGCACATAGCGTTTGGCAAACCGAACACTGATTTTGATAATAGGTTTTAACGATTTCTACGCGTTGTTCAATCGTGTAGCGTTCCAATGTAAAATGTCACTTCTGACAAAGTATTCCGCCGAAATTTAACAGCTGTATCGTTCTTGCCTTGATCATGCGCTGTTGTCAAACATCGAGCGTTAGTAATAAAACCCCTTATTAATATTAGGAAGGCTAAAACTTATAGGAAAAACTGAAATTTTGCAATTTTGCAAAAATACTAAAGCAAAACTTATTACGAAAATCGCCTTAAGCTTAGTTAAATAGTAAAATGTTACAGTTACAGGTATAAAGTTACTTACTTGTCAAACGATTTTATTGCGAAATATGGATGGTGAAGTTATTACAGATTGAAGCGCTGCAATTAACGCGCTATTCGTGTGTGCGGAAACGTGCTTCAAGTTCATAATGGATCGCTAATAGGCTAACGATAGATTGACTGATTTAGTATATTGCTAATTTTATCTACTAATATTTGCTTAAACAACAATTATTATTATACGGAGTGGTCCCTAAGTAATGGGCCAAAATTAAACTGGAGAATTTTAAAGAGAATATTGATTTAACTAAACTAACCTTAGTACAAATTAACTAAGATACAGGTTTTAAAAGTCATAAAAAAAAAAGTTTAATATCTAATATTTAATATGTTTTAAATATTGCAATAAAAATGTATCTGGGGTTTTTCTAAACTAAACTATTCATATTTTTGATGTTAATTTTTAGGTGTTAACTAGAAAACTCTACCTACACTACTTTCTTGAACCATAAGAATCAAACAGATGTTTCGGGTATCGGACCAGGCGGGTTACGTGACTGTTACCCTTACGATTTTTGGCACAAGGTTTAAAAATTGCATGTAAAACAATATGGTGAACTTGTCCGACAAACAAAAAGGGACGCGTTTACCTTGTCCGACACCCAAAATATTTGACATTGACAGGCTGGGTTAACGATTATATCTATCTATATCATATATGGCGGTATAAATATTCCTGGTAGACTTGTCAAAAAAAACCCTAAAAAGGTTTTTAAAGTGTTCCTATTATAAAATCAATTTTATTACTGGCCCAGGGCCATAAAAATATAGATATAAAATGATATAAGTTGTAAAATACTTTATTCACACAATAATTAATATTATTAACTATGCACAGCCATTAGAGAGAATTTACTGATTTAATATTATAATCCGTTTAAAATAGATTTATACTATACACGTCGTGCTACTTAAAAACATTTAATGTGGAATTTTTGCCAAAGTATGAAAAAGAGACGATCTAAAGCAACAATAGAGCAAGCGCGATGCATCATTTCATCCCGAATGGTAACATGCATGAATTCTTAATGTCATCTTTACTGCTAATATTTAACACACTGAAAGTCATTTTAAACTTATCGAGCTGACACGACGGGTATGTGTTACCAATACAGCATTTCGCCTCAACGGTCTTTTTAGAAACTAACATCTTTTACCGGTATTTTTATATTAATTTATAATAAAATAAATAGAAAGCAATAAAACAATAACAAAACCAAGCCAATAATATAATTGCAAATGTATCTTTTACCAGGCCAGTGTTCCCCTACCTATTTTCTTTTCGCGCGATAGGCTACAGTTGCTTTGTATGTTAGTTAACAAGAGGACAAATAGACCAAAAATCTAATTTTTAGAAAAAAAAAACATTCTTCATAAAAATGTTTGCTTGTAAAATGTTAATTTTTATATACAGGGTTCGAAAAAACTTGAAAATATGATTTTTCTACAAGAACAAACTATCTTTATTTTTATTAAAAAAAAGTAATAATTTAAAAAATTTGTTTAGAATAGCAATTTGAATGACTTTGTTAATATTACAGTGGTATCAAAAAGTTGTATGAAACTGATATTGAAGTTATGAAAAATTAATGTTTTTTATTTTTATAATAAAATGTTCTAAAATACTCTTATAATTTGTTTTTTAAACACCCGCTTTCTCCAAATTGCTTTACAAGACAATTTTTTAGCGGTAAACGAATATGATGAAGGCGTTTTCGCCAAATTATGAAGGTCAATAAAATTTTGTTTTATTGATTTTATCGATTGCAAACATTATTCTAAACACATTTTCTTAATGAAATTATGCTTAAAAATACAAAATAGGGGTTGTTTACTCTAAGAGAAAAGTTATGTTTTTAAGTTTTTCTGAACCCTGTATACAAAATCAACACTTCCTCTTCGTGAATTCCATTTTTTGGCAAGCAATTATTATTAGGAAGCATGACTTTTTTAGAAAAATTAAATTTTTGTTCATTTGTTCCCCATTCGTAGACAGTCTGTATATATAAATAATGTTTTCTAAAAAATATTTTTACTAATAATATGCAAACACAATCTACATTTTGCAAATAAACAAAGGGCCTGCCAATTAAAATGACAATTTATGATATGAACACAACTAATTTGCTTTTGCTATTTAGAATTAGAATATATTGTAAATTAATCGAAATTAAATTTTATGTATTAATTCCAATTTAGCGTTTGTCATAGAGACAACCGTAAAATATTGTAATAATGGGTTTAGCTTATGCAGGCAAATTTGCTTCGATGATAGTTAGTTTTAGCAATAAATTAGTTTAAATAATATATGAATTTTACGATGCGCTGTCCTATACTGTTTTCAAACATCTTAAGCAATTCGTCGTTTTTATTCTTTTAGGCAAGGCGCAAATTGAGACACGTATAAAGTTCGAGCCACACATAACCGTAACGAGCCCGTAACCGTGCGTTTTCTGGTGAAATATGGGAGGATGCGGTGCAAACAGTTTTGTATTTAATCAAGCTGCAATTATATAACTCAATTATATCACGCTTTAAATAAAACCTGAGCGTAAAATAAACCTTTCCAAATAAGGTAACACAGTTTTAGGGTTTGGCCACATATAACCACACCGAGGCCTGCACCGTAGCACGGCCGTGTCTCGGTTTAAAATGTTCCGTTGGAATCAAATGCTGTAGGCTTAATATCACCGCTCCGTGCGCGACCACATACCCTGCACTGCATTTTCAAGTAAACACACATTGCCGACAAACGGTTGTACGTCACGCCGCGTCGGCTGCGACGCATTTTTAATTAGTCAGTTTGCATAGAACTTGTGATGGTTATAATAGGTTATTTTATTTCTTGATATTTTATTAAAAAAACTTATAAAAACAAAAAATTACAATGTTTTATTCACATATTATTTAGAAGATGTAACCAGAAAATCATATTTACATTTTTTAATATTAATTAAATCACTTTCTCTTGTATTGTTGGTTTACAACTAACTTTTAATTTGTATACGTAATAAAATAAAATCAAAGGTGACGTCTGGTAAACTCAAAGCTTGGTTCGGGAAACATTGGCGCTATCCGATCCGCCTATGATTTCATGGCTGGGCATGTTTCAGACCGTACGATACACAGTCGTCACTACGGCGCGCGTCTTGTGGTAACACGGTGCGGCTATGTGTGGCCAGACTTTTACCTATACTACACTTAAAGTTGAAATGAAAAGGAACAGATATAAGTAGAAAAATCTGTTTTATTTAAACAAATAGATATACGGGTTGTTCTTCTTTTTAACCTACATAATGATAAGGTATTCATTTAGGTTTTTAAAAAAATTATATAAAGCTTCCTTTATCACCACCTATTTTTTTTACAATAACCAATTGTTTAATCTACCGGAAAAAGTTGTCAACAGCGAAGTTCATATATTTTTGTAAGATTCCCAGGTCCCAAAATATATACTCGACCAAAAACTTTAACACTCCGTCACAAAATTTTTAATATTATTAAAACGGACAAAAAATTTGAATCTTTATTTTATGATTGGTTATATCTTTCGGAGTTAAAAATTAGTCTTAGAATTTATGTCGTCATATAATTTCTTCGTAACATTATGCAATATGCCTAACTAAAGGTGGCGGAGACAAGTGTGATTTCTATAAAATACATTTCTGTTACGCTGAATTACAACCTTGTCACGTAATTTTTGCCACGAAAATATAGTTTTAATATATTTTAAAACATGCACAGCCGTTAGGTCTTTAGTACAGTGCATATTAAAATATAAGTAAAAAGTAATATTAGTAATTTTCTTGAATTTTTCATTTTTAACTGATGGAAACCAGGAGACATGTTTATGTAGGTTAAAAAAAACAACCCATACATACATAAAACAATAGACTCGGCTTGACAAAAATGCTTTTTGTATTTTTAAGGGCACGAATAGTGCTATTGAATTTTTCAAATTAATTTGCCTCACTTTTTTATCACCGTGAATTTGGGCTCGGTGCAGTTATGTGTGGCCCGACCTTAACGCGTACAACGCTACTTATCAATGCACGAACTTTTGTAACTTATAAAAGTATATTACACAGCGCAAATTAAATAGCGACGCGTCTACCCGTAAAAGCATGATTTTTGTAGTAGTGACACACTTTCTCCCGTCGCACGCGTTAAATGCGTCTCAATTTGCGGCTTGCCTAAAAATTTAGGTACTATAGCGAAACATCAGTTTGGTAACCGTTTAATTGTTACTTTCTTACTTACTTATTAAAAGATCTAAATAAGAAGCGACTTTTAGCAATCTGCTTCTTGGATGAAATACAGTGGACCCGCGGTAATTCGAACCTTGTCTAATCCGGCGCGTCCTGTAATCCGACACGCCTATTATTTTTGAATATACCTAAAAATTTCGACAAATATTCAGTAATGCATGACTGAACAGAATGTAACTTGTACGCGGCCATCACCATTGTGCTCGATGTGTATTGTTTCAGTATGAATTTGTCGACTTACAAGATATTTTTATAAAGAAACGTCCAGATTATGGACGTTTTTATGCAGGACTCTATAATACGACAAATTCGTTAGTCCGACAAAGACCTGTAAATGTTTGTCGGATTACCGCGGGTCCACTGTAGTATAATTCCTAAAAAGTACTGACAGTTCCAGGCGCAGCGTACAGACATTCAAGTGCACGTGTTAAAAAGCTATTTTTTCACCGACCGTAAAGAAAACAAACATATTTTTTTATTTATTTAAACACAATGCTACCATTTTTAGGTTAATAGTATATACCAGAACTTATTTTCTTGGTTTCTAAAAAATGTATTTCAACCATCATTTGAGTTGGTGTTTTAGAAGAAATTATGTGTGCAGTGAGGAAGAGTTGTGCGGAAAAGTAGTGTGGAGAACTAACTGCGTGCGAAAAATAAACTTTTCCTTACTCGAGTACTAAAACTATTTTTAATAAAATGTGAGAAATATGTAAAGGTCCAATACGGTCAATTTGCTTAGGCTACTACTGGTATCAAAGGCAACAAGGCAGCAGATAAAATGGCGGTAGCAAGTAGCAATAACCCACACACACCTGTCAGTACCCTGCCCACCGGGCATGTCAGGTGGGTTTCTCTAGCGATGGGTCAAGAATTTGACCAAAAAAAGTTTACCAGAACTAACCATGGTCTTCGGAAAAAAGATAAAACATACCAGGGTAATGCTCAATGGACCTTCTCAGGCCATTGTGGTAAGACTACTGAGCATTAGTAGGACTTACCTGAGAACTAGTACAGGTTTAATGTCCGAACACTGGTATACTAAAAACACCTACTCAGATTGGGTCTAGTAGCAGATAACATTTATAGGTGTTGCGAAAATGGGGATAAAACCCCGTGATTAAGGAATGTAGGGGTATAGAGAGTTTACGAGAGGACATCTTTGAAACCTACAAAATTGAATCCGAATCACTAAAACTGTCGAAACTGCACGTGTGACGAATGCTACATTTTTCCTATAGTATCAACTTGGACCTTGGAGTACTGATACTCTAAAAACTCAAAAGCTGAATGTTTAACAAAATTAAAACTAAAGTATTACCAATTAAAGCACGCATGTATTGAGGGTGGAACAAACTTTACAATTCTCAGGAAACGGAAAAAAAAATTACAAGATAAATAATTTGGAAACATGGCTTATTTCTTTATGCCTATTATCGAGGTTTAAAAAATGTATTCCAGTTTTCCCATAGCTACAGGGTTACGAGTGTTGATCCGTAAGCGACTGGTCCCGAGTTCGAATCCGGATAGATAAATAACTTTCTTTTTCTTTTTATGTTTTTTTAAGCTTTAATACGTTTTTTTTCCATTTTTTCTTTTCAATCATAATTTAATTTTTAGATAAATAATGTTCCACTTTATAAAAATTTTAAGTTATACCTAATTGCTGACTTTAAAGCTGACGATGACGTTCTGATAAGTCATTTTCTCGCCTTTTCTGTCTGACAATATTTATTTAAAGTATTTTTTACTGTTGTAAATTATTGGGTCCATGAAACGAAATGGTTTTGTAATGTGTCTTTTTAATTAAAGGCTCTTGATATAGTGACATTCCAGCCACAAAACGTTAGGATAAATACAATACCTAGTGGTTTTATTTGCCTGTCCCCATCCCGCTATACTACTCCAATTTTTTTCCAGAGGGTACTATTAACCAAACCACAATATTAAACAATAAAACCACAAAAACTAAACGTTTACGGGACGCAAAATAAATAATTATTAAGGTTCGATTTTTCGAACTTTAACAATTTTTCGGTGGTTTTTAATAGTTTTTATAAGCAAAACCGCCGGACGGCGGCTTTTAGCAATAAAATAAGTAAGAACCGCTGGTAATAACAAATTAATTATATTTTCTGGCAGTTTCCATATACATAGATATAAAAAAACCGCCAGACGGCGGTTTTCTTCTTATAATTGAGCAAAACCGCTGGCGGTCGTTTAGCCAGTGCCTAAATTAAAGACTGCAAAAATTTAACAAAAAAAAAACTTTAATTAATAAATTGGCAGTTTTAGGATATTATTTTCTTGGATATAAAGTAAGGTCGCGTGGATTTAAATAAATTCATTTAAAATTCAGTTATTTTCTTTATAAAAAAAAACGCTTAAATAAGCCAATATTTTATTTTAATTAAAATTATTAAAATTTTTAATACATAGAATTTTTACCATGTTTCATGTACTTGTCTTGTATCTAAAGTCAGTCAAAAACTTACCATGGATTGTTTCAAGATTATAAGTAAAGTTGAAACAAATTCATTTAAGATTTGGAGGTTTGCTTTGTGGAAAATCATTTGAACGTCTCAATCTTTATACAAAGCTGTAGGTTTTTTCATAGTTCAGTAATACATGGTAAGCCAAAACAAGGGAACAACTATGAACTTTTAAGTTCACTTTTAATTTAGGTTCATAAGTAAATGTCTTGATAACATCTTAGTTGATATAAGATATAGTACATAAAACATAGTTGGAGTTCGATCCAAATTTCAAAAATGTAATAAAAAATAAATGTTTTTCTTTAAAAAGAATAAGTTGTTTGTTACAAAGAACAAAACCTAAGCTTAAAAAAATAACTTAAACAAGCGTTTTTTCAAAAATTCAAAAATAAATTTTTAATATAGTTTTTGCAACTTAAACTTAGGTTAAAAATATATTGCTTGTAAATAAAAGTCACGGCAGTCAAGTTAAGTCAAAAGTAAAAAATTTAAGCTTTAAAAAGAACAGAAAGCTTTGCGCCTAAACACAAAAATAAAAAAAAATGCACAAAAAGCCAAAAAACAATTATTGTAAAAATTCTACTTAGCTGAATCTACGAAACAATTTGTTTTAATGTGCACACGTGATTAATAAAGATACATTTAATTTGAATTCGAAAATATCGATGTGTTAAATTTTTATTAAGATTCCAGTACACTAGTTAGAAATTAATTTATGATGATTACATAGTTTCGAATTTCAAAGATAATTTAATTATCAGTAATCAACAGATTCAAAAAAATATTTTTTAAAACAACTATCGCAACTAGTCTGAAACTTCGGAAATTTAACAAATAAACTGTTGCTCAATTCAACTGCAACTGGAAAATTTTTGGGTAAATTTCAAATCGTTATTACTCTTAAATAAAATGCAATAGCAAAATGCAGCATACAGTTTTATAGAATAACTTTTTTGGAAAAAAATGGCCATTTCACTTTGTGTAAATTTTCTTTTGTTTTTATTCTAATGGGTGTAATAGAAAAGTCCGTTTTTTTTACAAAAACTTTGTCAAGAGCGACATTTTACAAAAAAAAAAAGTTTTTGTTTTTTAATTATATAGTGTTATTTAGTAGACCATTTTAAAAAACAAGTTTCTCAGATTTTTGATATCTGCTCCATTTTTCATGTTATTATTTTTTTTTCAAAAATAGATTTTTTATATTGTCCTTCCTTTATTTAACAGTTTATTACAGCGATTAATTTTTTCAGATAATTTTAAATGTACATAAGTACTCTTTTAAAACTGTATTAGAATTTTATTTCTAAAAAATTATTAACGCGTCAGTAGCGTCGCAAATGTAATTAAATTGTATTTTGGTGAAATATCAATTCCCAAAGTGTGAGCACCACATATTCTGTATTTAAGATTTTAAGTATTTCTTTACAATTTTTAGAAACAACGGACATTTATCTCGGGAAGGTTTTTATATTTTTTTAAAAAGTCATTAGTGGCGTAGACATATTTTTTTGTTCTAAATGCTCTTTTTACTTACCAGAGGATTATTGCATGGAAGTAATAATTTGTAATTTGGGTTATTTTATGACATTTATCGATTAGCTTAAAACAAATGTTAACATTTTTTTAAATCTTAGTATTTTAGAAAAAAATATACAGGGTGTTTCAAAAATTAAAGCTTCCACATTTTTTTTTAAATAAAAGCAAGGTGTGAATCCTTAGATGATTTGACGAAGAAAGTTTAAATAATCTTATGTTCTAACTGTCCTAACTTTTGAGATAGAGGGTGTGAAACTTTAAAAAAATATATATCTTTTTTATAATAACTGTGTTACCACTCTACAAATTTTAATAAAATTTGGTACACAGCCACTACACATTGGGGGCATTTTTTTAAAGTAAAATATATTTTTTCTTTTTTTCAGTGGCGTTCGAGCGGGATTTAAATTAAATATTTTTTTAAGAAAATCATAAAATCACTGCTTTTCTTGAAATATTTTTGTTTAATATAATTTCCATTTACTTTTAAGCAAATTTAATATCATATTATTCTTTTGACCGACGAATTTGGTATGATACCTTTTTATTTTCATTGGCTTGATTAATAAATAAATATTTAATTTATTTAACAATTGTATAAACAACAACAACAAAACCTTAAAATAAAATATAAATCAATAAAATCACCAAAAACAGAAAACTATCCTAAAATAAAAATTAATAAATTATTAAATTCGTTAATTTTTTGTTGGGCCTCCTCTTCGGTTTACAACCATGCGACACCTTCTGGGCATAGACTGAATTAAGTTATTAATAAAGTTCTGAGGAATGTTGTCCCATTCTTCACGTCTCGCTACTTCCAGCTCTACCATATTTTGGGGCGGATTAGCTTTCTGCCTAATTCTAGCCAGACATTTTCAATCGGATTAAGATCTGGAGATTTGGCCGGTAGGTTAAGACGTTGAATATTATTATTTAGTAATGTTCAGTAACCATGACCGCTCTGTAAGGTATTAGTTAGTTAGTTATATTAGTCAGTTATCCCTATAAACTTGCGCATTTATCGACCCTCTGGTGATAAAAACGCCTGTTTTTCCGTTGTCAATAATTCCCCCCCACAGCCAGGTCTTGTCAAGCGTAAAAAAATTCCCTTTTAATGGTGGTTAACCACCTCATTTTAAAAATATACGATAAATAAAAACAGAATATTTAACACTTACCAAACTGTAAAGTTTTAAAATTTAACAGTATAAACTCGCGAACAGTTTCGATTTTAATATCTCACTGTTAAATATCCTTAAATTAAGCCCTCTGATATATTTTGATAGTCAACAAATTTTGCGCATTGAAGTTATGAACTAGTATATAATCCACTGGGTCACCTTCTAATTTTAGTCGCTAGTCTTAGCTTTGTGGTTACGAAAATTTGCAATAAACTCGCAAACGGATTTGATTTTAATATCTTACTGTTAAATATCTCTAAATTAAGCCCTCTGATATATTTCGATAGTCAACAAATTTTGCGCATTGAAGGTATGAACTAGTATAGATTGTACTGGGTCACCTCCTAATTTTAGTCGTTAGTTTTAGCTTCGTGTTAACGAAAATTTGCAATAAACTTGCATATGGCTTTGATTTTAATATCTCACTGTTAAATATCCTTAAATTAAGTCCCTTGATATATTTTGATAGTCAACAAATTTTGCGCATTGAAGTTATGAACTAGTATATATTCCACCGGGTCACCTCCTAATTTTAGTCGTTAGTTTTATCTTTGTGGTTACAAAAATTTGCAATCAACCCGCAAGCAGGCAGGGCACAGAATAGCACAAAAACAGCACAAAACAGCACAAAAATAATTAATCATTTTTTCAAAAAGGCAGTGCTAAGTTGGTACCCCTATTTTGTTTCTTTTATATCTTGGAAGTAAATGCATAAATAAAGCTTCTTTTAACGGCACAAAATAGCACAAAAACAGCAGAAAACAGCACAAAAAAATATTTTTTTAAAAGGCAGTGCTAAGTAGGTACGAAAAATTACCCCCACTTTGTTTTTTTATATGTCGGAAATAACGGCATAAAATAAGCACAAAAGCAGCACAAAAAAAACTTAATAGCACAAAAACAGCACGAAACAGCAAAAAAAAAAAACATTTTTTTTTTCAAAAAGGCAGTGCTAAGTATGAAGACATAATTTTTGATCCTAATATTTGTTTTTTTTACTAAATTTTACTTTAAAGATGGTATTTCAAACAGTGCAGAGGACTACAGAGACAACGATTTATGCTTAGTTTAGGCTTGTGTTGGAATTCTCAGCCAAACTAAATCCCCCTAGAGAAAACGTGCATTTGCTCTATCGACGGCCTCTGTCCGATTCATCTAATCTTAGAGATTTATGTGAAAGGGATTTAGTCAAGTCGGTCGTTTGTTTGGTATAAATAAACCTTTTTAGAACAAATAGAACATCTTGATAGAATCGCAGCCGTAGTTTTAAGATAATAAATTATTAAATCGATATTATTACAGAATTAAATAAAATCTATGACGATTCGTTGGAGAGTTATTATTTTTTAAAGTTAGAATATAAAAGAAATTTTAAAGGAGGGCCAGTTACCATAATAAAAAAATGTATTTATTGTATTAACTACCTTCTCTCTTCCACAACAAATTTCATTTATAATTTTGCTGACGATAGTACCCTTATCTCCAGTTTTCAAGTTTTCAAACCAATATCTAAGACTGAATTAGATAGCAAAGGCAAATATCTCCTTCACAGGACCTTAATCTAATACTGGATTGGGACTCCAAAAATTTCGTCCAATTTAATGCATCCAAAATACAATTATGTTCCATGTCGTTAAAAGCCATCAAATATTTATTCTCTACTTATGAGCGGCCAAGTTCTGCAAATCAAAGACACATTTAACTTGTGGGCGTCACATTTGAGAATGAGGTTACCTGGCATAAACACATTTGCAGCACGGCAGCTTTAAAAAAGCTTGGATTTCTCATTCGGGCGAAAAATTACTTTTCCCCTTCTAATTTATACACTATGTAAGTATCCCAAATCCGACCACATCTGGAATATTGTTTTCATATTTGGGAAACGGCGTCTTTTACAACACTTAGCATTCTTAATTTCATTCAAAGAAGAGCTGTTGGTTCCATTAACGATCCTTTGCTTACAGTGAGGCTTCCTTTCCTTGTCCATCGTTGCGTCGGGCTGTAGGGGATCTATGACTTCTTTATAGGTACTTTTACAGCTTTTGCTCCGAGAAATTGTCGAGTATTATTCCCCTACTTGCAGTTTCTAACAAAGAAACGTGGTGCCGCACGTATGCATCAATATACGGTCCAACTTGACAAGACCCGAACTTCTCACTTTGTTTGTTTTTTATTCCTAGAGTGTCTTAATTGTAGAACCAGCTGCCCACGTAGGTCTTGCGTACCACTCCTAATCTTTAAGTTTTTAAGTCCCGTGTTAACAATCTCCCTCTTACCATGTTGAAGACACCCAGAGTACGTAAGTATTTAGGCTTTTAGCCTCCGTGGATTGCCCAAAGATAAAAAAAATCGCCTGATAATTTTTAGTTACATATTTTATACGCAATTTTATCTTTATAAAGTTACAAAAACAATTTTACATAGTAAAACGTACAAAAAGTTTTTAACGTTGCACATCTAAAAATGTATTGTATTCTATTCATATAATAATAATTATTTTTTCCATAATGTGGGCCAAACAAACATACCCTTTATATGGAGGCAATGTAAACATGCAAAAAGTATTCACAGTCGAGCCCTAAAAGAAAATCCCAATTTCTGCCTTATTACGGTATTATGCATCTCTCATCAGGCTACAAAAGTAAGTACATCCTTCTCGAAAATTTATGCCCCTTAATTAAATTAACAAGCTTAGCTTTTCGTCGTTGCTCCGCTCCGAAATGGCTGTTCTTAGTTCCCTATTTCTTCCATAAAATGGGAGAGCCACTTCTTCCATATTATATGGCCGCATGTGAAAAGATATACAGCACACCTAAATAAATATAAATGAAAATTATATGCATTTTAAAGACGTAATTAACTGCATAAAGTTAAAATTAAAAATATATGTAACTAGTCTCACCGATAAATATGAGTATGATAAGTGCATAATTATTTTTAAAATAATATGAAATTAAAT